>CM031235.1:215772398-215983514 GCA_018340775.1 Taxus wallichiana var. yunnanensis | reverse complement strand
TTCCTCCACGTGTACACATTTTAAAAATGAGGCTTTTCATGGAATTTTCAAAGTATTAAGTTGATTTGCATCCAACCAAGAGGTGTCATGTTTCCCTGTCGACTGAATGATGCAAATTTTACTAGTAGAAATGCCCATCAAACCGTAAAACACATAGAAATGTCCATTCGATCCAAAAATGAGGTTTTCTTCAAGGAAAAAGAATTTAGACATTCTGAAGCTCAAACACGATCCTTCGGGACACATCAACTCATTTCTCTTAGAGTATTTAAGGCTAAAATGGTAGGGACAACAAATCTTGATCAGTGGAAAATGGGAAAACGTGAGTTTTGAAGGAACAGAGCACGAGAGACCCAAAATACAAAGCTTTTTCGAGGAACAAAGGAACCATGAGACAAATACAGACCCACACATGATCCTCAACCCAAGAGTAGACTAAAAATGGCAATAAGACCGACCAAGCACCATACGAGAGAAGGAGAAAATGATAAAGGCCATGAATGAATAATTTTTCAAAGGCACAGATGGGGCGAGACCATTTTGAGCACCAACATTGGCTCCGACTCGGGATGGGAACTCCCTGCGAGTGCCACAAGAAAAATAGTAGACCAAGTGCCAAAATATCCATTGGCAGTGGAGTCATCTTTGTAGGGTAGAGCAACAAAGCCATCTTCAAAAACAAATAGAGAAACCAACAAAAATAGGTCACCGAGGACCAGAACGAGCAAAAATAGAAAAAATAGGGAACAAACAACAAACTATACAATGTACAGAAGACTTTTCCTGATTTAAAGAAAATAATCAAGGAAACAATTCAAGTGCCTACCATCCTAGATATGACCATGCCAAGAGGTTCTGATATGTTTTCATCAACTAGAAGTAGACCTCTTTTTCTTCTTTGTTCTATTTGTAAACCACCCATCTTCTCTAAAGCTCTTCTATTGTGTTAAGTCAAATTCTTTGACATTCTTCAATGCTGAAACACATACCAAATTCCCAGAAAAAGTAGCATACTTAGGAGCTCTATTTTCAACACTCTCATACTCCCTGAAATCCACAAAGCTCACAAAATTGTTAAGATTAGTATCTACTTGCAAAACTTCATAAGATGCATTGCTTGGGTCTTCAATCAGGTACATCACCTTCTTCTCTCCATACAATTTCACCAAGTTTCCTTCAATGGGGATAGTGACATAATACATGTCAATTTGCACACTACCACTAACACTTTCCACCCACTTTCTTGACAACAACATCCCCCACTTAGTAGGGCAGTCAACAATGACTACATCAAGCTTTAAGTTCCTTCTAGGATAAGATGCAAGTTGCACCTTTGCTACATCTTTGACACACCCCACCACTGACACCTCTCTAGATTCCATGGTAGTGTACAGCCTATATGTTGTTGTTACTTTGATACCTAATTCATTCATGACCTCAAGAGGCATGACATTACATGAAGCTCCAAAATCAAACATGTAGTTTTGTAATAGCTTGTCTTTGGTAACTAGGGTAGTGAAAAATGGATCCACATTCAGCTAGGATTTAACCAAATAATTTTCTAAATAAACCTCTGGTGGTTCCCCCACCTCTTCCAATACTTGTCACTTTTCCAACTCTATAATGGTAAGGTGAACCTCAACCTTGTTTACATCTCTACCTTGTTTGATCTCTCCCCATTTGAATCCCAAATATTCAAAAGCCCTCTTCTTGTGCTCAGGGATCCTAAGCAGGTCAACAATTGGGACAGGAATTTTGATTTGACTCAACATTTAGGCTATATCATATGGAGCAAATTTTGTAGAGCAGCACTAGGGAAATATTGGAAAATTCATCGATGGAATGAGATTATTTTAATTTTGGGCATGGGGAGGAACACAAGTTTTGCTTGGAGAAATAAGCTCTTTGCTAGATGCATTTTTCTTTGGGGTTTCTTTGGTAAGCACTTGGAGATTTTGACTTGTCTTGTGGCCCCTTGGCAGCTTTACTTCTGGTATTGTGCTCCTTTTCTTGGGCAACTACAACATTCATTAATAGGTGGCTATCTTCTTCTAAGGGAACTCCTCTATCATACTTTTCAATCATTAATGCCCTCAAGTATTCAAAATCATTAGTGGGAAATTCAAAAGCTTGTACATTATCTACTTCTAAAGTATAAGAGGGGGAATAAGAGGTACCGGTGGATGCAATTCCAAAAAGAGGCAATATTTTTAGCACCTATTACCTTAGTTGAAGTTTATTCCCTTGGAAAACTCATAGGAATATCCATCATGCAGGCATCATCTTCATTATCATCATCAGCTGCTTCTTCTTGCTTATCTTCTTTACAAGGAGCATGGGGCATGAAAAATATGGCACACCAATCAATGACTTCTATCTCTTCCACCACAACAACTCTGGTAGCCAAAGGATTAGGTACCATTCTACTTTCTCTTCCTTGAGGCTTCCTATTCCCAAATCCAACAACTCCTTTTCCTCTGTCATCAACTCTTTGATGATTTGTAAATCTATTTTGGCCTTGTTTCTTGTGTTTTCCTTGTGAAATCAACCTAACTCCTTTCTCACTCGGGCTATCTTATAGGATATCTCCGTAATGTGCCACCGCCAAAGTTTTCACCACTTATTCCAAATCAGCAACCTTTTTGCGAGAGGTTTTTCTAGATTAACCAGACTTCACACCTTCCCTCTTAGGAGGTTTTCCTATTGCCTTGATATTATTCTCTATTTGTAGGGCCATAGTGAATGCTTGCCTCAAGTTGGTAGGGTTCTTTTCCCTCAAGTAGTAAACAAATTTTTTATCTAATGCATCAGTATATTTGATCAAAAATGACTCATCAAATGGCCTTATCCTAATAGGTAATCTCCTCAAGGTCTTATTAACCTTGTATTGAAGTCATGTATTGACTCATTGCGATTCTTCTTGATATTTTAAAATTCCGATAGAAGAAACCTAGGGTCATCCCTATCACCATATTGTAATTTGAATGCATCACTCATCTCATCCCAAGAGTCAATAGAATTATCTCGGAAATGCTTTGTACTAGTCCTAGAATCCTCCTCTAGAGTGTGAAAAACAATTTGATGTATACATATTCATGCTCAATCTTAAAATATTCCATCATATTGAGGAAGAGCTTTAGATGCTAGTCACCAGTAATAGCATTATTTCCCTGGAACTTTGGTATTTTGTTCCTTACAACTTGAGGAACTACATTTGGGTAACCAACCATCCCCACCAAATTTATAGGTCCAAAAGTGTTTAGAAAAAAGGGGGTATGGGTTGAGCCATATTGATTCGAGTAGGTGATCCTGGAGGTTTGAAAAATTGATGAGGGGAAGAGGGGCCTTGGAACATAGGAGTGTGGTTTTCAAAATGGAGATCCCCCAAAGGCCTTGCTTCTTGGAAATCCCTATCTACTTCAGAAAAGATGGGTGTAGAATGTGAAGAAAATATTTCAAAATCAAATGAAGGCCCTTCTCCAGCTGGAGAATTTAGTTCCACAAAGAGGATACCTAATTTAGAGTAACTTGAATGACAGTCTTAAATGATAAGCCATTCAATTTCATCAATGGAGATCCCTCTTCTTGTCTCGTTGTTCTCCCATAAATATCAAGGATTTTCTTCATTCTAACTTTTCTTTTCCTAACTCAAGAAACAATGTCCTAGTAGGATCCCTAGCAAACAAATATATCCTTCCTTCCATCTTTGAAAATATTAGTAACAAACCTTACTTGACAATGGTTTTAAGACACTGGTCCTTATCAAAATCAAATCAACGAGGAGTTGCCACTAAGGATTTCCACCTTAGTTGTGAAAATGCACTAAATATGATCTTTCAAGTGTTTGTCAATGCAAGAGAGTGGAAATGGAAATATTCTAACCTTTCTTCACCCAGATGTATCAAATGAAAGCTAGTGCACTAGGTGTGAAGACTGAAGGAACTGCACACAACACTTGGAACATACAAGGAGTACTTTACCAGGGTCTTGATTTTGAACTGAAACTTCCCCAAAAATGGTGCCACAAGTGTTGGTACCCAAATTTGTTCTCCTTTTCAAACCAAGCAACAACACAGATTTAACAGGGAGCTTAGAGGAAGATAGATCATAAATGTATGTCATTTTATAGCCGGGAGAAATCTAGCTATCCCTTTGTTACTTGGATTTGTGGAGAGATGGATAGCACCTCAAAAGGATATGATCTTATCCTAACTATTTTAGGTTGTTCCTTTCAACCAAGGTAAGAGAACCTATTGTGTAACCTCTGTCATTTGAAAAGAGATACACATACCTTTCTTTTGCATAAATTTTAAAGAGAAGGCCTTGGGGAAAATATGATCAACACGCCAGATCTGACTCTTACGAGTTTTTACTTTCAGATCATGGAGATATCTTCACAACAAGGTAAAGGTTACCACAGACATTTGAGACCCTTATTTGTTTCTATACTTTAGTAAAAGGATTTTGGTTTTGTGTGGGTAATCGTAACAAAAATAGGGGTAGTATGGATAGGATTGGTTGTTTTGAATAGATTTTTGGTGGGAGAGGAGATAGGATGGACTTGACTCACCAGATCCTTGAGAGTTTATACAAAATGGAAAGATTCAATCAACAAAATGCCACACAAATTTAAATTATTTCCTCAACTAGGATATGTGCTTCAATGGAGGCCCGGATCAACACTCTTTCACACAACCTATGGGATTCTCACACAAAGTCTCTAGTCAAAGGACCCAATAAAGCACCAAGATTTAAACCATGTCACACGTGAGGTACACCTAGAGGCTTATAGAGAATCTCTATCAACGAAATGAAAGAAAAGTGATTTTACAACGTTTATCCCACTCCCCGATGAAGGATCTTTCTCGATAAATTAAATTTCAGATGCCACTTAACTATAACAAGGACAAAGACTTGTGGGATTGGACTATATTTTTGTACAAGACTACAATAGAAACAAGAAAAACTACCCGTATGCATTTAGAAATGAAATAAATACACTTTACTCAAGATTGACACAGGATAACTCAAAGTTTGATCAAATTCATTAGCAAGGGAAAGTTTCCAGAAAAATCTCAAAGCTTTTCAATGGCTATACACTTGCAACCAACTCGACACAATCAAATTTGATACAAAGAGAGATATACATTCTTCTCTAGATGGCTTCTTAAAATGGATGGGCTCTATCAAGCTTTTTCTCAGGAGAGAATCAGTCCCGCTCTTTCCAAAAACTCCCCACTTCCCAACCCTTTGCATGATGAATTCGTGCCCCTTATAGCATTTCCAACAAATCCCCTTCCTCCCAAAAGATAAAAAATTTAAATGCACTAGTGCTCACCATGATTCTTTTATGATTCACAGAATCAGATCTGTAGAAGTATCTAGGTGCTCAAAGGAAAATATCTTCAATTTTTCCCACATTCAACTCTTTTTCTTGGGAAAAACACACCTCCATCCATTTTCCAACCACTTTTTCCCCATATCAATCAAATCTGGTCACTTACGTGCTCAGGAGAAGAAAAATAGAAAACCAAACCGGGCTTGAGAGTCCTACCGCATTAATGACAATAGACGTCTCTAGATCTCTCCCACCAAACTCTAGATATAAAAATTAGCTCATTGCTCTATTTGGCGTGTAGAAAATAATAAGAAATCATGATGATTAACACATTTAGGCATTTTACGAGAAAATGGGGGGAATATCATATTTAGATGTTTAGCAGCCGTTGATCTTTGATTTTGAATGTGGGCCATCCATGTGGAAGATGCAAAAATAGGCTCGAGGGATTCCTTTGACCTTTTTTGACCTTTTTGAAAAAATGGAAAAATTTCCCATTTTTCTCTCACACCTTTATTCGAAAATGGGCCCGAAATGTGTCCTGAGTTGGGTCCCAAAGGAAATGCGGAGAAATTCTGCCATTTGACTCTCTTTTGGAAAAAGGAAAATTTTCCAAGTTTTCCCCGTAGCTCTGCCCTTCCGCTTCAAGTCCCTAATGTGGGTCCCAACGGAACCCTGGGTCCTTTTATGCTTTTAAATCCTTTTCCCTCAAAGGAAAAATTTTTCACTTTTCTTCAAAACCCCGCACCTCCGCCGTTGACCGGGGAAAAACATTGACTATTTCTCATTAGGCTCACGGGCCATTTTTTCTATTTTAACCTTTATGAAGAAAAGAGGTGAAAAGTTTGAATTACCTCTCGATGGTCCGCTTCCCACCTCGTATGACTTTTCAAATTTCCACGTGTCACTTCGACACTCCTTGAGATGGTCCCAAAATTTTGATACTTTGAACGAACACGGGCTCACCATGTGTCCTACTCCGGTGAGGTCTATCTGAATGTTTAAATCTCAGCAGAAGGCGCCACATGTCATGCTTTGATGCGAGTCTCCTTTTGCAATTGAAAATTCTAAGTAAAATGCAAAGCAATCGGAGGCCTCCACATGTCAGCCTGGTGCTCCTTCAAATTGAAACTCAAGGATGAACCCCCGAACATGCATGGTTCCTCCACGCGTTTCCACAAAGCAACTTCAAGATGGTGCCCAAAGTGGAGACCCTGAATGAGTGCAAGCTCGTAATGTGTCCCGTTCTACCAAACTACACCAATTGCGTAAAAAAAAATTAAGTCCAGGCCAAGCAGTAGAAGCCTCCACGTGTCCTCCTGGCGCTAAAAAAAGGAAAGGCCCAAAAGTAGATCTTCAAATGAGATTTGTTCCTCCACGTGTCTTGGACTTCCCCAAAATATTTTAAAATTTGTCTTAGTATAAGAAACCTAGTGAAAACCTCCACATGTCTCTTTCCTGCCAACCCTCCACGTGTCCTCCCGGCACTACTTCAAAGCCAAACCAAAAAGTTGATTCTCAAACGAGCGTCATTCCTCCACATGGACACATTTTAAAAATGAGGCTTTTCATGGAATTTTGAAGTATTAAGCTGATCCACATCCAACCAAGAGGTGCCACATTTCCCTGTTGACTGAATGATACAAATTTGATTGGGAGAAACGCCTGTCAAACTGTAAAACATAGAGAAACATCCATTCGAGCCAAAAATGAGGTTTTCTTCAAGGACAGAGAATTTAGACTATTGCAAATCTCAAACACGATCCTTAGGGACACATTAAGTCATTTCTCCTTGAGTATTTAAGGAAAAAATGACAAGGACAATAGATCTTGATTGTGGAAAATGGAGGAAGTGGGAAAACGTGAGTTTTGAAGGAACAGAGCACGGGAGACCCAAAATACAAAGATTTTTAGAGGAACAAAGGAACCATGAGACAAATACACACCCACACATGATCCTCAACCAGGAGAGCAGACTAAAAATGGCAATAAGACCGACCAAGCACCATACGGGAAGGAGAAAATAACGAGAGGCGTGAACGAATAATTTTTCAAAGGCATAGATGGGCGATACCATTTTGAGCACCAAAAGAATGGATTTTACATAGATGAAAGGGATATTAAGAAAAAATAATTGAGTGGGTAACATTATATAATTTATGTTTGATACATTATTGTAGCAATAAAAAGGGGTAAATAAAATTGTAATGGAAAAATAGGTATGTAAAGTACATGGAAAAATGGGGTATTTTCATTCCAATAATATAACCTAGAGAGGGTATTATCAATTGATTAAATAAATTTTAAAACTAACATTAAGGATAATATTCAATACCCTTTGAATCAAGGAGTTAAACCATACTTTTACACAGTGAACCCATCTAACTAAAACCTCCTACATATAGTATTTGTGGTGCTCTATTACTGCCTCTATGCCATTTATGGATCATCCTTGTAAGCTCACATTTACACTTCATTATTCTCTTGCATAGCCAATGCAAACCAAGAATAACAATAACATAGTAATATCCTTCTAGTGTAAAAGATGGTATAAACTTGCAACTCCACCTAACCCATAGATAACCTACAAGTTCTAATAAAGTATTACCTTAAAAAGATACATTATCCTTCCCGAGAAGAACAAAAAAACAAAGATTTTACAAAAACAAGACTTTTATTATCTACTCTACTACAAATTCTACTAATTCCAAACAAGGTTTAAATTTGAAGGTTGTTTAGACATTTTTATGATTTTAGCCGTAAAATACTTAGAAATATTTGAATTATTTGTCACACGTAACTTGCATATTTTAAGTATGACTGTCATTTTTATATAGATTTACATGTAAAATATACTAATATATATCAAAATGGTTAAATATATATACAATAATCTTTATAATATTTTTTAATAGTATAAAATAACATCAATTTTCTATTTTTGAAAGGTAATATTTGAATAAAATTATCACCTAAAAATTGTTTGACAGAAAAGGTAGCCATCATATTTAACCATTGATTCCAAAGAACATTTTCCTAATTAAAGAGGCATGTGTAACCTCCAACCTAGACATTTTCATAGCTTCTCTCTCACACCTGCAAAAACATCTTCTTACAACACCGGTGTTCAAATCCATTAGTGGCTTCTCTCTCACATATGCACTTAAGCCCGCACAATGAAAAAATTTACTTCCTTTCTTAACATGGATGACATTGGCATTTAGATCTACATCGTTCTTATCTTATTAACCACCGTAAACATTTTCATTTCCTTTCCTTATAATCATTTCTACGGCCACACAAATTAGGTTTTTCTATATTCTTTCCTTACTTTCTATTTTGCATAAATAAAATTTTGTCTCTTCCCTTTTCATGGTGTTAACTTAGATGTATGGTTCCCAACATCAAGTATATCAACAACCTTTCTTGTCTCCTCTCCACCAATGATCCAATTGTCATTTTTGATCCATAGAAAGTTTGACTCAAATTTCACAAACAACTTTCAACATACTAAATGCATGATTTAAAACAAACAAACACACAAACACCAACACTTATTAATTTTCCTAAAACTAACAATCGCATGTGTACAATGCAATGTGAATGCCAAACAGTTTTCTATTTTGACCATTAGGATTTCTCCATTTACTTGGGCTAGAGAGTATTTTCCGGAATTTTGATTTTATTATTCCCCATCCGTGTGTTTCAAATGTGGATCTTATACCCTAAGCCTTATTAGCAATACATAAATCAGAGCTTCATAAAATCTGAATACAATACATTATTCCTCAATTCTCATATCTCCAAAACCTCTCAAATCCAGTTAGCATACATATATAATACAGACTAATTGTAAGAAGAAACATTCTACTAATTCATTTTCTTGATCATAAAATTCTCATGCCCTTAAACTCCACTACTCCTTTGTGAAGCCTTTAACTTCTACTTTGGTTGTACTCATACCCTTAATCTCCTCCTTTGATGTTTTAGGTCTACCTTTGGTTTTTTTATTTAATTATTTCATCTCATCCATTACAATAATTTGGAATAATATCTACAACATGTCTAATAGGTTTTCAAAAAACTTTGATTGTCAAAAATTAGGAAAGTTTAACGTCGAAGAAAAGAAGGTCTTAGAATACATATTGTTCCTAACAATTGAACACGTTTGTAGTTGAAAATATAATACATATATGCATGTAATATACAACTCATCCTTTTTCCTCATAATCTTGATGGTTCGTTTTCTTTGTGTGTGTATTTTGGTGAAACAATCTATTGCCTTTCTTGAGATCCCGAGCTAGTAGAAGCAACTGTAGACACCCCAATTTCACATCTATCCTAAATCAATTAATTCCCCTTCCTCATTTCCCACAAAAATACACTTCGAATTAATCAAATATAATTTGATTAATTATCCATTTCAAAATCCAAAAAATAATCTAATCCTCATCACATGTCATTATTCTCCATGTTTTTCCATTATTGAATTAAAAATTCAAATTCAAATCCTCACCCACCCTTCGTGGTCCCCACTCACCTAAAATCCTCCACTTATGAATTAAAAATATAATTCAAATCCTCACCCATTCTTCGTGGCCCCCACTCACCTAATCTTGCCCACATTTTCAAACCACTCATCTAATCTTGCCCACATTTTCAAACCACTCACCTAATCTTGCCCACATTTTCAAACCACTCACTTAATCTTGCCCACATTTTCAAACCATGATTACTTAAATTAATCTAAGCTAATCACTCCCTCAGGCTATAAATACAACCTTACCCCTCCCCTCTAAACACACGGAGAATAAGCTTTCATGCCATATCTAAGTTCTTGCATCCTTTGAGCAAAGAACATCATTTTGCCTCGTCCTAATGCCAAAATAGCCTCATAATCCTTTTTCCCATCTAGTGCAAAGTAAGAGGATCATTGTTGCAGGAAGGCCTTGCTCCATCTTGAAGAAAAGCACCTACATATCACAAAATCAGGGCTCAATCCAAGTTTCCTAGCCCATTCTGAGGTTTTCTACGGAACGCGAAGGAGGAGGTATGATTATTGGTATTTTATTTCCTTGTTAGTAGTGTATTTTTCCTAGCTTACATTCTGGCACGCCCGATTACTTTCGATCTGTTACCATTAATTTCTCAATTAGTGGTTTTATCTGTTCTTTGTTTATTATTATTCATAATTATTTCCTTTTCTGTTCCTTATGGTCTTCTTTGGTTAACCTTCACACTTTGGGTAGTGTTTTTGTTGTGTGGTGTCTTGTGGTGTATCTCGCAGAGTTATAACAAAAAATGAAACTCTGAAGCTCATCCTGTCTTTGATCTCCTCGGTGCTTGGTGTTTAGTTCCCAGTTTTGATTTTGCTATTTACTCGTCATCTGTAGAAACACATGAACTATCCATTAGTTTATCATCTTACTGTCATGGGACAACCAATTCGAAAATGTATTTATTTATTTACTTTTGCTAAAATAACTGCTTTGTAGGAAGTTAATCATTTTTTTTTCTTTTATTTTAATCAATCATTTTGTGATCTAACTCTTTCTTTCTGTTTATTGTTCTTTTTTAACCTTGCTGTCAAAATTTTAGCTTCTCAGGTGAAGTACAGAAGTCAGAAAATAAAAAAACCAGCTCCCGGGACGTTTTTCTCACGTTCAAAATTTTCATTCAGAGTGCTACCGTAGCCCATCTTCCGGACACCATAACTTTTGCTCCCGAACTCGGAATGACTTCATTTTTTTAACGGAAAGGTATTGAAAAGATCTATGCAATGAAAAAATAATTTTTAGATTTAGACTTACAGAAAAATTTTGATTTCATTTCTTCTAACACCTATCTTTTTAACAAAAAAACAAAATTATAGTTTTTTTTTAAATTATTATTTTTATTTTATTTCACGTAACAACCTCACACGTATGCTCTTTCCTCGCACTTCAAAAGTGATCTTGGAAATCAGAAACGTGAGGCCACTCGAAGCTCTGCACAACAATTTTTTTTAATTTTTAATTTTTTGCCTTACATTTCAATTTTCCACGACATCACTTCTAAGTAACGTTTTCACCCTCTTCTTTCATCGTTTTTCTTTTTTGTGAAAATAATCATTATCGCTATTTTGCAATCATGATTAATTGCAATAATTATTAACATTTAAAAAAAACTATTCCAATTGTATCCGCGTATGCTCTTTTCTTGCGCCTTCGAGCGATCTGGAAAATCAGAAACGGTCACAATTTTTTAGTTTCTTGTTCTAACATTGCAGGATCATCTAGCTTTGTTTTCCAACTGTCATTTTAATAATTATTTTCCTTTGTCATATTATTAATATTTGTTTGGTCATTGGTTGTGTATGCTCTTTTCCTGCGCCTTTGAGTGATCTGGAAATCAAAAACAACCACGATCACTTTTCTAACATTTCATTTGCAGGATAACTACTAATTTGTTTTCTGTAGAACCGCATTGCTGGAATATTGTCAAAAACAAAAACAAAACAAAAACAACAAAATCCCACAAAAATACCACCATTCAAAGACAATTGCTGAAACCAAAAAAAAAGTACGCTCAGGTACGCAATTATTTTCTGCTAGTGATTTATTTCAAGTTGGAAAGAACCCTGCATTTAATCACTTTATCATATTGTTTTTGCACGTAGATGAGGTGGATTTCATCACCACCAAAGCTACACCGGTGATGTGGACTTGACTACCACGCACCAACAACATTTACATCTGCATTGCACTTTGAGACCTAGTCTCATCACAACGTTTCGGTATTTACCTCGCCGCTTCTTCACTTACAGTAATGTCGCTATGCAACAGCATGCGAGTCACGCCTAAATAGCTGTAATAACGAAGCCTGGGCATCGTCCCTGTAAATCTTCGGGAGTTATAAGGACACCATACACATTCATCCCTCCATCACCTTCCACCTTTTCACAAAACTTGTTCTAGACGTGGTGATTCACTCCGAAACAGTAAGTAAGAATTGGTGAGTCTCCTCCAGTGCTCTAAGGGTTCCCCGTACCAATTCTGTCCCCGTACAGAATTAGGTATATCAGGACTAGGGTATATCGGAGGACGCATCTTCTTGGAGTAATAAGAGCCTGCATCCACCATTTCACAGCATACTTGTATGATTGCATGAAACAATGATCATTCCCGAAGGATCTACCTCTTCAGCCAAAACAATTTGATACACATGACTGCTTGTTGTTTGTAAACAAAATAGTTTAGCATTGTTTTTATCATAAAACTTGGCTAATATCAATGTGTTTATTGTAAAATTCAAATCCTAATCGTGTTCCACAACACCATTTCTCGACCGATTCAATACCAAGCAAAACATTCAAGCAATCCCACAATGAAGATCAAAACGTCACACTGATTTCATTAGCCTACTTCAGCCAACAACAACTCCACTATAGCTTGTTTTCAGCTATATCCAATAGATATTGAGTGACTTGCGTTCACTCCTTATCTCATCAATTGTCAGAACATCCTTTATAGCTTGTTTCAAGCTATATCAAAATGACATTGGGTGACTTGTTTGAGTTCACTCATTATTTCATCAGCTTACAAGTTTAACAAAATCCCATCCGACACAAATCCCTTCAAATCTCATTTTGAGTTCGCAACTGTGTTGAGTCACTTGTTTGAGTTACTCTTCCTATCAAAAATCCAGAGCTTGTTTAAGTCAAACCAATCAACATATTCATCATAGCTTGTTTGAGCTATATCTCACTTGTATTGAGTACCTTGTTTGAGTGTACTCCTTACATTTTCGTCTGCTAAGCTTGTTTAATCCAAACCAATCAACATATTCATGTCATAGCTTGTTTGAGTTATATCCCACTTGTATCCCGAGTAGCTTGTTTGAGCTTACTCCTTATAGCCTTGTTAAAACTTGATTGAGTGAAAACAAAGATCATAATCAATAGGTTGAGTTCTTCATCGCACATTTCTTCATTCTCCCTCTCTTTCAAACATGATGAATTCACGAAAAATTTCACGCAATGAGCTATTAGAACAAATTAATAAGATGAAAACACAACTCTCTCATATGGCTACCCAAATCAGTGAACGATCACCCAAAAAGCCAATCATACAACCTAACGAAGACATCACTTCACGTAAAGTCGAACGTCAATTTACGCCCCTTGGAGAAACTCTCTCTAGTGTTTTTCATCAACTAAAAGAGGCTAAACTGATAAGATATCCAATTACAAAACCCTTTGTCGAAGGGGAATCTAAGCCATGTTGGTACAAACCTAACACATACTGTGATTTTCATCGCATTGATGGTCATCACACAGATAAATGTGTGCGATTTAAGAATTACGTCCAAGACTTAATTGACGATGATGTCATCTCTGTAGAGCTTGATGAAAATGCTCTTGCAACCAATGACACATCCAATACCACAACTTTCAATGAAGAGTTGACTACTTTCGAAACTCCTATATATACTAAATTCCACAAGATCATGATGACAACAAACATCCAAGCCTATCTAATTCCAAACCAATCCATATCTTCTTCAAATTTCCTTCCATTAGTTCAAACATACATTGAACTTGTTTTGGACAACAACATTCTTCCAACATCTACTGAGCACTTGAACTTATTTCAGACTCTCTTTCGACCCAAACATACATTGAACCTATTTTGGACAACAACATTCTTCCAACATCTACTGAGTACTTGAACTTATTTCGAGACTCTCTTTCAACCCAAACATACATTGAACCTGTTTTGGACAACAACATTCTTCCAACATATACTGAGCACTTGAACTTATTTCAAGACACTCTTTCAACAGAAACATACATTGAACCTGTTTTGGACAACAACATTCTTCCAACATCTACTGAGCACTTGAACTTATTTCAAGACACTCTTTCAACAGAAACATACATTGAACCTATTTTGGACAACAACATTCTTCCCACATCTACTGAGCACTTGAACTTATTTCAAGACTCTCTTTCAGCCCACACATATATTGAACCTGTTTTGGGTGACAACATTCTTCCAACATCTAACGAGACCTTGATCTCATTTCAAGACTCCCTTTCAAACCTTGATATTACTGTAGACACTACAGACGAGGTTCCATCAACAGGTACCATTAAGTTTGATTCTATTCTTCCAATATTGGCTCTTATGCCTAACATCTCTATCCCTTTTGTCAAAACACAACCACATCGAGTTTGGACACTTGCGACAATGCAACCTGTCGTGTCCATCATGCTTTCAACTATCGATCTTGCAGGCATCTCATCACTAATTAGTCTCACCTGTCAAGACTTCTACGTGCATCCATTCTACGAGGTACTTATACCCAGGAATATCTTTACACAACCTTTTCCATCTTTAATTGTGAATCTATCCTCAAAACAATCAATTAATGGACAAATAGAAGTAAAAACCAAATAACACAAACCATCATTGTCAACACACATGGAAGCTATTGGCTTAACCAAATCTACCCCACTCTTTCGGCTTACCGCACATCTTATCACACACCTACTAGAGCCACTCCCTTCTCCTTTTTTTATGGTTGGGAAGCTATTTTACATGTCAAGGTTGAATTTCCATCCTTCAGAATATCCCTCAAAGATGTAATCAATCAAGATTATTATCAACACTCACGCCTTAGTGAACTCGAGCTTCTTGATGAAAAACAACTTAATGCCCTAGATCATCTTCCATTCTATCAAAATTGGCTATGGCGTAGCTACCATGAAAAATTCAAACCTAGAAAATTTAAGGTCAATGATCTCATTCTCAAAGAAAATCGAAAGAATACACCCAAAGAACGAGACAAACAAGAAAAATTTGAGCCCAACGAAATCATAGATAATTTTGGGTTTGGAGCTTATAAATTGGCTATTGACATAGGCCAAGTCCTTGAAAAACCCATGAATGCATTCCATTCAAATAAATTATATTCTTGAAAGCACTCTATATTCCAGGATACAACGTGTACATTGTTCCTTTTGTCTTTCTTATCTCCGAATAATTTAAATTTAATCATTTCCATTGGCAGATATTTTCTTTATCAAAATCACATCTTCATATTTATCATCATGAGACAAGTGCTAGTATAAATCCTATTAAGTTTGTGAGCGTCATACTTCTTCCACTTTTCAGTCACTTTCCTCTATGGTCATACCTAGAAGCTTACTGATGGTAATATATCCCCTTCTAATACATTCTCTCTTTCATAACAAAGCTCTAAACTTCGTTACCTAGTTCGTTTGGTCGTCCATCTCAATATTCGGTGTTGAACCCTCGCGTCCTACTAGTCGTGTGGGGCTGAGATTGGGGGCAAAAGTTTCTTCCCAAATACAAAGCACTATTATAAAAATAAAAAATAAAAAATCCATCAATTCAATAACTTATGAATAATTCATTGACACATCTTTCATCCTTCATAGTCTTTGGTGTTGAGCCCACACTTCTTACTAGTAGTGTGAGACTGGGAATGGAGGAAGGTGCCCTTACTCGTCTACGTCTTGTCTTTGGTGATAAACCCTTGCCTCTTACAAGTGGCATGGGGCAAAGCGTAGAGGGTCATTCTCATACAAGCATAAAAACATTGCAAAATATTCAAAAAAAAAAAAAAAAAAAAAAAAAAAAAAAAAAGACAAAAAGGAAATTCACTCGCCTATATTTTGCCTTTGGTGATGAGCCCTTGCTTCTCACTAGTAGCATGGGGCAAGGTATAGGGATTCATTTCAAAAATACAAAATCTTATAGTGCTTACAAATTATAGAATCCCCAAACACGTAATTTAGATGCCTAAGTGAAGAGAGAACTATCTCTTAACCTCATATCTTACCAATCAGCAGGCCACATAACTGTCTAAGTCTAGCACATGACTCATAAAGTGAAAGTCATTTTTGAAACTGGTTCAGTACCGTTATGAAGAATGGAGTCACAATTTCCCAAAGGGATTATCCTTAGCATTTGTCTCTATATTCATTATCTACCTCTTGCGTCCTTCTTGATTCTCGGTGATGAACCCACACATCTTACTAGTTGTGTGGAGTCAAGAATGGAGCTGGAATTATTTTCATCATATCATCACCACCATATCCTACCAATGGAAAGAGAATTTGTGTTATTCTGAGCATAAGTTACAACATGAACATGGTACATATGGATAATATCCATGTTTATCACCTCTCAAAAATAAGTCTGCACTCTGGTCCATAAATTGCCAATCACAATGTAAAAATCCAAAAACATTTGAAAATCATCAAAAATCCAAAAACAATGTAAAAATCCAAAAATCCAAAAACATTTGAAAATTGTCAAAAATCCAAAAACAATGTAAAAATCTAAAAATCCAAAAACATTTGAAAATCGTCAAAATCCAAAAACAATGTAAAATCCAAAATCCAAAAACATTTGAAAATCATCAAAAATCCAAAACAAAGTGTAAAATCTAAAAATCCCAAAAAACATTAGAAACAATCATCTAAAATCCAAAAAAAAATTAGAAACTCGCTCAAAAAAACCAAAAGACATTACAAAATCGTCAAAAATCCAAAAACATTTGAAAATCGTCAAAAAAGTCAAAAACATTTTAAAAAATCGTCAAAAATCCAAAACATTAGAAAATCTATATATATATATATATATATAAACAAAAAAAAAATTGTAAACTCCACAAAATCGCAAAAACTCTAAAATAACCAACACAATTCAACCTTTGGACTATTATCCCCAACGAATGATCCAATCACCTTATGACTACCAAATTCAAACCACTTCTCCTTGCGTGAATCCTCGCTTGGGGCAAATCCGGCTCTCATTGCTTCCTTGTTTGAGGACAATGACCCAATATTTTACTATGTCCTCGTGCCCCTGCTTGGGGGCACATCCGATCAATCCTCACTGTGGAACACGTTAGGGACATGTTTATTGGTTCTTGTGTTGCATTATTAGTTGTAAATTATTAATTACTTTCTTGCATCTTGCTATATTACAGGGGGCATCTTGATTTTATGTATCCTGGTGTTCTCTGTAATATTCTTATGTTATCTGATTGCATGTCGTACTGGGGCATCATACTTTCTTGATGGCCTCTGTCTATGCTCTCTTCCATTTGCATATCGTACCGGGGCATCAAACCTTTTTGATGGCCCCTGTCTATGCTATCACGCATATTACAGTCTAGTCATCCTGATCTTTTATATCACGATGCATCCTGTTATGTGCTATATTAAAATTAAGATGCTTTTCGTCACGTGAGTATCTTCCTGCATGATCCACATCTTACTTTACACCCCATCCATTCACCCATACTAATGCATTCTCCAGTTTGCGAATCCTACTTGATCACCGTTGCAGTTTGCGAATCCTACTTGACGATCTTTCTCAAGTAGCATTCACTATCCAGCAGCTCCTTCTCCCCCACCATGATCACCATGTATTTGATCCATTCATTCTCACTCCTCATTTTTACTCCTCCGCCGCTTATACCCATATTACCCTTCTCACCATTCATGTCCCCTCTCACCCATTGGTATTCTTTCCTTTCACACTTTTGCTTCCCGCTTGACAATCTTACTTACTAACCCCTTCTATATGGAATCCTCAGTGGAGGTTTACCCTCTCCCTAAGATCTTCCCACTGTAGAAGCTTCTTCACCACCTGCCCTCTCATCAAACAACCATCACCACCAAACATATCTTCCCACTCCACCTCTTCTACTTCTCATTCTCGCATCATTACTCTCACCACGTGGGCATCCCAATTAAGGATTCCCCTCACACTCTCTTGCCCTCCACTACATATATTCCTTCATCCATTCATGTTACACTCCTTTGTGTCCTTTCTTTCTTATTATCACCTCATCTCATATCATATACCACTTAGGCATACCTCACTCACTCTTTTCTCATCCTTCCCCAAATCCACCTTATGCCTGGTCATCCTACTTACACGCTCTCGTAGTATGGAAAATTCACTTGAGGGTTCCCCTTCAGTCCATTTTGTCATACCCTATTCCCACCAACTCTAACATCATCCTTCTTCCTCAGCTTGGTGATCTTACTTAACCATTCCAGCCGCATGGCAATCTTACTTAAGACTTCCACTTAAGGTTGATCTACCCTATGGCCTTCCCCCATCCCATCTTATTTCTCCCACCTCTCATCGTGATCATCTTCTTCACCCTACCATTCCACCCCTATCCCCAATATCATTTTGTCTTTCTCTTTGCATATCATCCCTGTCGGTTGGGTGACCCTACGAAACCTCTCCAACAATATGACGATCTTACTTAAGAGATTCTCTTAAGCATGACATGTCATCTTACACTCGCCCATCACTCTCCAATCTCACCATCCATATTTCCTCTTCATTCCCCATCATCACATATTTTTACCACCACTATCACCCTCCTCTGCTTGGCAATCTTACTTAACCACTCACCCGGCATGGCGATCTCACTTAAGAGTCCCTCTTAAGGATGATCTATCTCCTTGCCTTTCCCCATCACTACACACCCTTCACCCTTCATTTTTTCTCGGCATTCCCCATTATCACATCCTTTCACCTCCTTTTCGATTCTCGCAAACACCACTTCTCGCTTGACCATTTTTCATCTCCATTTTTTCTCACATGGCAATCTTACTTAACCACTTTTGTCACATGACAATCTTATGTCAGGGTCCTCCCTACACTTAACTTGTCATCGTGAACTTCTCCCCCACCTCATTCTTCGTTCACTTTGTTGATCGCTTCTTCCACCTGAGTATCTCCTACTACCCACTTTTTCCTCCTACCATTATCCTTTCTCCACATATCCTCTTACAACATACAACTAATCTCTTCCACCTACAATCACATTCTTTTCCCCCATTTCCCCCTTCTTGATCCATCACCCTTCATACCGTTTCTTCCCATTCTTTTCATGTCTTGGTTCTTCATCCTCACCTCGTTCATCCTCATCACCCCGCATCCTCTCCTCGCTTTCACTTAGTCCCAACTCCTCCCTCCCATCTTCTTCACTCTTTCCACTTCATCTTCTCAAATTCCCCCACATTTCTACCCACACACATATTCGCCATTATTGTTAACACTCCTATATCATTCTTTCATCATCATCTTCTCTTCCCGCGCTAATAATTGTCAACGGGTTTTCCCTAAAAATTATCAATCCTCAATCCACACGACCTCATTCACTCCCTTGGACCTTCTAGAGTTTCCCTTCATTCCTTCCCTCCCCTAAGCCCACCATTCATTGTCAAAGGGTTTTCCCTAACGTCCCTTTGTTGGCGTTACCCTTTCTAGTCCTCATTAGCTTTCTCATTTTCTTCATTTTTTCTTTCACCCTTCCCCACCACTCATTGTCAAGGGGATTTCCCTAACATCCCCTCATTGGCATTTCCTCTTCTATCCCCCATTCTCTTTTCTCTCCTATTCTTTTCCCTCACTCCTACCCTTTCTTGTCGCTTCTTACCCATCTCTCCATCTCCTCTTTGCCCTCTTCAATATCTTTACTGTCTTCATCATACATCATTTTCCTATTTTCTCGTCATCCTAGTATCCTCATTTCATGCATCTCCACATCTTTTCCAATCGATGTCATTCCTCCCCTCTTTCTTCTTTGAACATTCCTTATACCGTTCCCTTTCCACTTATTACCCCCTTTCTGTATTCCCTTCCTTTTACATCATTTTCTTTGTTATCCTCTTCTCTCTCCCACCCCTCGTCTTATTTCCCCTCCCTTGTATCATCTTCTTCCCCTTTTTCCATCATGTTTCCTCCTTACTTCCCCATCGATAACCTGGCTGTTCAGCGTTGTCCTATATTTTTTATCATACCACCCTCCACATGCATCTCCATATGGTCTGTTCCATATTCTTGGCCTTGGTCTTCCTCGCAATGACACGATTCCTTCAATCTTCTCCTTGTATTCGTTCTATCTTCCTTTCCTCTCCCCTAATTTTCACGTTTCTTCTGACCACTTCTCCTTTTCTCTACCACCCCTACCTTTTCGCTTCATTCTCGTATCTGTTTCTCTTTCTTTCTCTCCTCTTTTTCACACTTTCCTCGCCCCTCATAGTTTTTTTTTTTTTCTCCGTTCTACTTCTTCTTTCGTCCTCTTTCCATTTTCCTCCATTTCACCCCCTACTCCCACCTCGTTTTCTCCTTCTTATTTATCCTTTCCCTTTTCCTATTTTTCTTAGCTCTATCATTTATGTCACTTCCACGCATCCCTCTTTACTATCTCTGTTGCTTCCTTCATTTTGCACATCTCTCTATTTTATCCCCTTCACCCTCTACTCTGTCACTTTTTTGTTTTTGCCTTGTTTGTCCTTCATCATTCCCTTCTTCCCCTATCATCCCTCTCTCTTATTTCTACTTTTTCATTCCTTTTGTTCCCCTCCCCTATTTCCCTTACTCTTCTCATAATCAACCCCCAATCCTATCCATTCCCTTTTCTCTTTCCCACACACCCTCACACCTAGCATTCAAGGTCGATTGAATCCTTCCTCCATTTGCGTCGTGCGGTCATTCTAGTCTCTTCCACTCCATTATCGTCCTCTTCTCCACCAAATCCATTTTCCTTCTTTTCGAGAGTTCTGTCGTATATTTCATTCTCGTCAGTCCTCTCGAGGGGGCATCACCACATCTATCCATACTCATATCTTCTCATGAAATTTTTGTCTTGGAGGATACTATGACATCCGTCACTCACCACTTTCTATTCTCCCCAACAAACATTCACTCTACCTTTTAAAAAGTAGATTGAATTCTTCCCCCATACCATCTACTTTCTTTGAAAGGACACTACTTTCATAGTACCCTTCCAAAGAGGGGCAAATGTAGACACCCCAATTTCACATCTATCCTAAATCAATTAATTCCCCTTCCTCATTTCCCACAAAAATACACTTCGAATTAATCAAATATAATTTGATTAATTATCCATTTCAAAATCCAAAAAATAATCTAATCCTCATCACATGTCATTATTCTCCATGTTTTTCCACTATTGAATTAAAAATTCAAATTCAAATCCTCACCCACCCTTCGTGGTCCCCACTCACCTAAAATCCTCCACTTATGAATTAAAAATATAATTCAAATCCTCACCCATTCTTCGTGGCCCCCACTCACCTAATCTTGCACACATTTTCAAACCACTCATCTAATCTTGCCCACATTTTCAAACCACTCACTTAATCTTGCCCACATTTTCAAACCACTCACTTAATATTGCCCACATTTTCAAACCATGATTACTTAAATTAATCTAAGCTAATCACTCCCTCAGGCTATAAATACAACCTTACCCCTCCCCTCTAAACACACGGAGAATAAGCTTTCATGCCATATCTAAGTTCTTGCATCCTTTGAGCAAAGAACATCATTTTGCCTCGTCCTAATGCCAAAATAGCCTCATAATCCTTTTTCCCATCTAGTGCAAAGTAAGAGGATCGTTGTTGCAGGAAGGCCTTGCTCCGTCTTGAAGAAAAGCACCTACATATCACAAAATCAGGGCTCAATCCAAGTTTCCTAGCCCATTCTGAGGTTTGCTATGGAACGCGAAGGAGGAGGTACGATTATTGGTATTTTATTTCCTTGTTAGTAGTGTATTTTTCCTAGCTTACAGCAACAAATGGAGGTTTGGTATAATCCCCAACAGGATGTTGGATGGATCTTTTGGGAGGCATCATAATTCTCTATTTTATATCATTCAAGGTTACATCTCCTTCAACCCCACTGGGCTTTAGCACAAAAAATGGATAGGCAATACAGGGGTAGTTAACTTGGCCTTCTCCTTGGGAGCTGGAGGAGGATAATTATTGACTTTATTTATACCTAAACCCAAGAATACAAACATAAAACCTCAATTATATGATTTTAGAGAGTCTATTATTAATTTAAAATATAGATAAGATCATCAAGGCCAGTTTAATGTACCCTCAATTGAAGGTGTAGTGCTAAGCATGCAAGCAAACAAAATAATAATAATAAAATAAATAAAGAAATAGAATTTTTAATGCACGGTGGAGTTGGTAAGGGAGCTGATGGGGGCATGTTGATATTAATGGAATTGACATGATTGGATCGCAGATGGCATGTGGTAGGTGGCCATTCGACTTGTCATTATCCTTGTGTATAAATACAAGCACTTTAGTAGGAATCCAAAGGCGCTAATCTCACTGAAACCAAGTTAACATTGTAAATTTAGCATTATTTGAAATCTATAGTGACAATAGAAGACATGCGTTTCTTCATGGGAAGTCACTCTGTTTCACCTATGAAATAAATAGTTATCCAACTCGACTAGTTTAATTTTCCCACATACTCCCTGCATGGGTCAAGATGTGAACTCTGGAGCAAGGTTAGATGCCCATCAAAGCATAAAATCATTTTAACAGGGCATGAATTTTCACTGCGGCATAATGGAAAGGTGGTTTTTAGATATTGTAGTTGCAGCATGTTACTCGTAGATATGTATGCAAAATATGGAAGCATGCACTTGGCATATGAACTATTTTGACTAAATGCCTGAAAGAAATGTGGCATGAACTACAATGATTGTAGGAAACCAATGTATAATGAAGAAGGGACATTATTTTATCAGATATTTTAGTTGCAAGTTCTCTAGTAGGTATGCATGTAAAATGTGGAAGCATGCACTGTGCATGTGAACTATTCGACTAAATTCTTGAAATGTGGCCTCATGAATGTGATGATAGTCGGATATGTAGTAAATGGGTTTATTGAAAAGGCCATGGAATCTCTTAGTAAATGCTTCCTATAATTTTCCAAACTGATTTGTTACTTTGGCCAACATCCTCCTTGGTTGTGCCAAAATAGACACCTTAGGACAGGGAATGCACAAAATGGATTTTGTTGAATGCATTAATGAAAGGGTTTAAAATTTGAATAAACAAGTGGTTTGTGCTAGGTTTTATCTTGTTTGAGTGAAGAATTTCAGGAAGGCTTATTAAGAGAAAAATAATCTCTTGGGTAGTGAGTAAGTAAATGCAAATGAAATGGGAGCTGCTGAATGATGTGAGCTTTCCAGATTGCAAGATTCCTTGTGATATGCATTACACAAGCTACGAAATTGATGGTACATTTCTTGTCATAATTTGTAGTGTAATGGCCCATTGCTACAAAATTTGTGTGTTTTGCTACGAAGGGTGTGAATGTGCCTTGGGAAAGTGTGAACACAATGCAAACATGTTTTCATGTTGTGAAGATTGTGTGTGAAAAAAAATGGGAAGAAAGCTAAAGGTATGTGAAAGGATCATTTTGAGGTGCAAAATTTCAAAAATAAGAGCTTTGCAATTAGATATGTGTACTAAATGTGACTACATAGATTAACAGAACAAGTATTGGTTAGGGTGGCTAGAAGGATTGAAATATCTTAAACAAGGACGTGTCTTGATATACCAATCATGACCTTAAATTTTTCATGAGAAAACACACCTACTCATAGGTCTAACAAAATCATGACCACACAAGACAAGGTTTGACAACAAGGAAAAGACCTAAATTTAACAAAAGTGTTTACAAGGATGCAAATTATTTATTGGAAGTACTTTATATAATTTAGAAGAACTCACTTAAATTTTCATGGTAACACTAAGCATAATCTTGGCCACAAGGTTTTCTATAACTTGAATTTATACCCAAATATCGTAACACACAACCACTAACCCTGATTTAGAAAACCCAATCAATTAGACAACATTTCCATTTTTTTGTGATAGGAAATGCTTTCCCATACCATCATATCGACACAAGAGATTCCATTCACTCTATATAAAAAAACTAAGTTTATTAATTTTAAACCTACCCTAGCTAAAATAAGCTTAAAACATTCATAAGGTTAATATTATAATCCATAGGAACACTCAAGTGAGCTAGGAGAACTAGGAAACAAGAGAGGTCCAACTACAATTTTCTAGAGAAACACACAAAACATTCTTGTAGGAAGCTAAGGAAAATCACTTATCGAGCTAAGAGGCAATAGGGTACGATGACCCAAAAGGCTCCAACAAGGGGAAATTACACACATTAATGTTCAGGGACTAAAACAAGGCTAGAATACATCACTATCAATAAAGTACTTCTTTAATCATGGTAGGTGGATAGATTTAAAGGTTCAAAAGGTTCTTTACCATATTGACATAGAGGTCAAAAATACTCTAGCATGTAACTTACGTTATAACCGTTATAGATATGTTTATTGTTTGATATAAAAATGGATGTATAATAATTTTATTATCATGGTTTCAACTTTGGAGTTCATTACACACTAAATACTAGTCAACTCATTCTTTCATGATTTATGGTTATGGTATTATATGACATACTAATTTTCATAAAAGATCATGATAATTTTACAATAATAACATAATACATGCTATGTTAAGGCTAGATATATATTCGATACATTTTTTTATAATATTTCAATATTATTTGTAACACCCAAAATATTAGGGTGCAAATTGAGGTTAGATACCCATACGGTATCTCAGAGAAAACATTCAATTAGTTTAACCATTCGATTGTGTCCTCTATAAATTTTAGGGCATACAATAGTAATTTTATACAATCAGGGTTATATATTTATACATTCTACTTGTGTTTAATCCCATAAATTTATCCGTTCCACATGTTGGTGCCATTTTTGAGCTTGCACCATGTTGCCCTAATTTTCCAAATCTATATTTGCTCAAAGCATTTTACCCTTTGAATTGATAGTCTAAAATTATTCTCCTCCCGCATTTGAATGCTTTAAAATGCTCATGAACTTGTTGTTTTTCCCTAATTTGAAAGAATAATCCAAGTTTTCCTTTTTTGCCCTAGTTTTTTCATTTTCACGGGCTATGTCATTGTTTCCCTTTGCCAGATTGTGGAAAAATCAAATTTGACCAATTCATACTTGTTTGTATTTGAAAAATCCAATCCCAGGGTTGAAAATGTTGTAAAATCATGCTTCAGTTGATTTAGAATAAAAAATTTGCCATCCTTGGTGAAAAATTGAATTCTAGGGCATCCTTTGAATTTTTACATTTTGTGACAGTCATATGGGCGTCATTTTCCCATCAAATTCTTCCTCAAACATGCATTGGAAATGTGGCGGGTTTCATTGGCCAAGGATCGGTGGGGAAATGTTATAACTTGTCATTTTTATTTTTTGGAAAAGGGGCATTTTCGGGTCCAAGGCCCCGTTTTTTCCAAATTTGCCTACATGGCATGTTCTAATTTGGCGGGGGATGGCGGGTGGTTGAATTCCCTTAAGGTTTTTAGACATTACTTTGCAAAATTTCTAAAAGTCAAATTTTGGCCTGAAACCCCGTAGCAAATCCTAAAAGTTTCAAAATGGAAGTGCGGGCTGTGGGGGGACTTAGAGTTTTTGGCTCTAATTTTATAAAGTTTAAAAATGAGTTTTTCCCCCACTCCAATTAGTGATGGACACGTGGCAACGACATGACAGGGCAAGGTGGGTTAGCGGTAGGCCGACAGAGGTTTTGGTGATTTTGAAGTTTTTAAACTTCGAATGGTTTAAAGTCAAGTTTCGATCCGAAACCTCACAGTGAATAGGGGATGGACACGTGGAAGGGGAGAAGTCAGAGGTGCAGCCCATGGAGACAAAGTTGAGAATTTTCCCTTGGCTTAAAGGGAGTAAAAATGAAGATTAAGCCCGCGGGTCCTCGGCAAATGAAAGATGGATGCGTGGCAGAGGACAAGGCAGGTCGGCGGGCCAATGGAGGTAGAAGGGAATTTTTCCCTTTTTCACAAAAGAGTTCAAAATCAAAATTTTAAGCACTGGCCTACTAGCGAATAGGAGATGGACATGTGGCAAGGAGAAATCGAGAGTGCGGGCCCACGAGGCAAAAGTGAAAATTTTCCCAATTTCCAAAAAAAGGTCAAAATGCACTGTAGAATTGAAGCACGATTTCAATGGGACCCACCATGTGCCATGTGTCAGCTCCAAAATTCAAAGGCGGAGGGTTGAGGGTAAAAGTCAAATTTTCTATTTTCTCAAAGATGTCAAAAAGTCAAAAATAAGCCCAAATTTGTTCCCAATCATAGTTTGACACATATCGGATCAAGGGCAACCATTGTGCATTTTCATTTTTGACCTCCATTTTTCCTCCGGAAGCTTGGAATCATGAATTTTGCATCAAAATTAATCAAATTTATATTGATTTTGTGTCATCTTGGCCTTCCAGGATCATTGGTATCACTTTCATGGCTTAATTCTTTGAGTTGAGGTGTTTTTGAAATAATTTTTGCCTAGCCCAAGCAAACACATGAAATGACAAAATCAAAATTACGATGGTTTTAAAAGGTGAAATGATAAGAGGAAGGGTGTTTGCATGCCTCAATGATGAAAAACATGCCTATAGGATGGATAATGATCCAGATATTTGTAATAATTTAATTTTTGGGCACACTGCGACTGCAAGAGTGTTTTTTTGTTTGATGTCATTTTCATTTAATCATGAAGAATTGTTATAACAAAATTAATCCCATGGAATATTATTTTCTTGGGAAAGAAGGATCCAATGTGGCATGAGGTATATAGTGCATTTTGGAGAAATTGTAAAGAGAGGAGATTGAGATTCACGAGCAAAAATTCTGAGAGAAAGCTCATTTTCTGAGAAATCCATCAAAGAACCAGGTTAATGTCTCATGTGTTGGAAATTCATGTATGTGAGTTGGTTACAAGTGTATAGCCATCACACAGCTCTAAGATTGTTCATGTAACTCTCCCCTACTGTTGAATCTGACAAGTTTTTAATTAAATATGTGTTTTCTTTGGGCAATATGGTGTCTGTTATCATTTTTAAATGCCTGCAAATAGTTTTTATTGTTCTTGTTGCAATCTTGCATTGAAATTCTTTAGAAATCACACAAGATCTCCATTTCTATTTGATAGTTTAGTAGAATTTTCAATCTCGTATTCTGAAGATGCTTCATCGATAAAGAGATAAACAAATTTTAAATCACTTTAATTTCCTTGATCGCAGAGATTTCTTGTAAGCCTTTAGGGGCACCTTAGGCGTGGTTTGATCAAGGATTTTTGTGTTTAATTGAGTTCTTTACTTCAATATTTTGTGGTAAGTTCTCAAATATTGTGTGAAGAGTGCAACTTGGGCTTCCATTTGTGCCTCTTCTGGTTGAAAGAACATCCTGATTATTTGAGGCATTTCATCTAATAGTTGTTCAAGTATTGTAGAGATTGTCAAAGATCTAATCTATCCCAGTTTGTCTTGTCAATCCCCCACCAAAAATCATCTAAACAAAAATATCCTATCATGTACTATCCCTGATTTGCATTTGTATACCCAAAAAGATCAAAATCCATTTGCAAAATATGCATAATAGATCAAGATTTCCAATGTCTCTAGTAACCTTTGCCTTGTTTTGAGAACATACCCATGTTTTGAGAAGTGACAACTTGTGAGAGTTTAGATCTGGGGTGTTGATCATGTTTTCATCAAGGTCTCCATCATAGAATTTCAAGCAAAGAGAAGGAAATATTCATCTCCTTCACCATTACAAGGTTACAAAATAGGTCCTCTTACCTTGGTTGCAAGGCACAACCTAAAACAGCTAGGACAAGATCAAGTCCTATTGGAGTGCTATCAATTTCTCCAAAAACCTGAGTGCTAGCTAAACCATATCCCTGGCTACCAATGACATACAACATGGTATAATCTATCTTTAAGCTCCATGACATATCTATGGTGCTTTCTCAGACTAAAAAGGAGAACAAATTTGGATACCAACACAAGTGGCACCGTTTCCAAGGGATTTCTTGGAATTTCTTGGTGTTTTTGAAGTGTTTGAAGAGTTTGAGCATTTGTGTATTCAAGTATTTGAGCTGCTACATTGTTAAAATATCATTCTATGCTTCAGATTTGCAAGTTTTAAACAAGGGTTTCAAGTTTTGTTTTCCCTTTATTCATTTCCTAGTAGTTCATACACTTTGGGTGCATTGTGATTGATTGATTTAAGAAAAAGAAGTTCTGATTTATAAGTCTTTGCAAAGTTTTCAGTGCTAGAAAACATTTGATAGATTATTTTAGTGCATTATTGCACAACTAAGGTGAAATTCCTTAGTGACGACTCCATGTTGATTTGATCTTGAAAGTACCAGTTGTCTTACCTTTTCTATCATTTAATTTTGTGTTGCTAATCCTTGCAAAACTGGAGGGAAGAAGATCTCTCTTCAACAAGGACTCTTCTAAGAAGTTGTTTATAGATTCAAGAAGCTTAGAGCTAGAGGGAAGAAAGGTTTGGAAGGTTGTTGGAGACTTGACTGCAAGAAAGGAGATCCCTATTATAGAGTTTGAAAGCGAGCAACTTGTTATTGAGGACTGCAATTCTTCTTCAAGTGGATTTGATTCAAACAATCCTATTGCAGATTTGAATTCCCCATCAGGTGAGGGACATTCTTGTGCATTTGAAAGGATTGCTCCTAAATCTACTCTTGTGTTTTCTAATTTTTTAGAGATCATCAAGAAGGAGAGCCCTTAAGAGAGATCTGTCTTGAAGTTTTCATTCCCATTTCCCAAAGACCTCTCACTCCTCATCGACTTGTTTCACCTTCAAGATCACCCCCACCAAACAATATGGCTCATCCTAGATCTCCATTTTTGTTAATACCTTTGGTCCTATAAATTTTAGAGGAATGGATGGTTACCCAAATGTTGTCCCACAAGATGTCGAAATAGGTTGCCAAAATTCCGGGTAATAATGCTATTATTGGTGATCGAGTCTCAAACTTTTTGATAATATGATGGAATATTTTGAGATAGAGTTTGAGGATGTATATGTCAAATTGTTTATTCATACACTAGAAGAGGATGTTAGGGATTTGTACAAGGCTCTACTTGACAATTCTATTGATTCATGGACCGATTTATGAAAAATGCATTTAGGTTGCATATGGTGATAAAGACTGATCCTAGATTTCTTTTATCTGAGTTTGAGAATATCAAGAAGAACCCTAATGAATTAGTCCATGACTTCAACATAAGGTTTAACAAAACTTTGAGAAGGCTTCTTGTTGGTTTGAGGCCTTGTGATGAATCTTGTTTAATCAAATATGCATATGCATTTGATAAGAAGGTAGCCTACTACCTAAGAGACAAGAACCCAACCAATCTAAGGCAAGCTTTCACTATGGCACTTCAAATTGAAAACAATATCAAGGATGTTGGGAAACCTCTCAAGAGAGATGGTGTAAAATTGATAAACCCTAAAAACCTCAAGCTAGAAAAGGTGTTGATTTAGAAGAGGTTGTGAAAACTTTGGCAGGGGCTGTCAAAGAAATCTCATACAAGTTGGCAAGAGCTGAGAAGGGAATTGGGCATACTTCACAAGGTCAGCCTAGGTAGCAAGCACAAGATAGATTTGGAAATCATCCTAGGGGTGATCAAAGACAAGATGATAGAGGTAAAGGACCTATGGGAGGGGGAAATAGACAACCCCAAGCACATGAAAGTAGATTGGTTCCTGACCCTCTAACTACCAGGGTTGCTTATTGTTGATGAAGTTGCTGATATGGATTGGTGTGATAGATGTTTTCTTCCTCATCCTCCATGTGAAGTGGACCAACAGGTTGATGAAGCTGATAATGAGGATGGAACTGATGATGATATTTGCATGATGGGTTGTTCTTCAAGCTCACAAGGAGGAGAAACATCTACTGAAGTAATAAGTGCTAGGACTACTACTACCTTTTGGGATTGCATCAAATGGGTACAGATTCTTTCTCCCCCCTCATGCTCTTGAAGTTGATGTAGTGCAGGCTTTTTAAATTCCTAACAATGACTTTGAATACTTAAGAGTTTTGATGATTAAGAAGTATGATGATGGTATCCCTTCGGAGGAAGATAGAAAATTGTTGATGAATGTTGTTGTAGCTCAAGAGAAAGATTATAACACTAGAAGAAAAGTTGTTAAAAGGGAGTTGGGCCTCAAGACAAACCTAAAACACCCTTGCTCACAAGCATTCCAAAAGAAGCTCCTAGGAGAGAAGTACCTATCAAAAGTTTTGTTGTCCCAAACAAAAATTATAGTCCTCCTAATGCCCAAGCTTCCAAGAATCCCTACCATCTAATGAATATTCGTGTCTCCCTTCCAATGTTGTTTTGCCAAAGAATTTCCCTATGAAATAGCCCAAGTATTGAGCCAAATTAAAGTGGTGTTCCAATCATTGAGTTGCTTAGAATTCTGAGCATAAGAAGAGAGCATTTGAGTACTTGGGGTTGAAGGAAGAGAATATCACTCCAAGCGGAAATGTAAATGTTATTGAGACTCATCCTCAAATATTTGTTGACATTGAAACACCACCATCAGTAGAAGATCTTGGAGAGACACCTTAGGTATATTTGGGGACATCTTTGGTAGATTCCCAATTGAATGTTGATCCATTTTTCACAACTTTGATTATAAAGGATAGACTACTTCATAATTGTATGTTTGATTATGGTGCATCATGTAATGTCATGCCTCTAGAAGTCATGAATGAGTTGGATATCAAAGTGATAGCAGCCTATGGAAAGTGTACTATTATGGACTCAAGAGAAGTGCCAATAGTTGGTTGTGTAAAAGGTTTGGTTGTGCAACTTGCATCTTATCTCGGGAGGAATTTAAAATTGGATGTTGTGATTGTTGATTGCCATGCCAAATGGGGTATGATTTTGTCAATAAAATTGGCTACAAGTGTTGGAGGGAGTGTCCAAATGGATATTTATATTTCCACCATTCCCATTGAGGGCAGCCTAGTCAAGATCTATGGAGAAAATAAAATGTTGCACCTAATTGAAGATCCCAACAATGCTTCCTATGAAGTGTTTTTTGCTGATGTAGATGCTGAGAATTTCATTGGTTTTGCTGATGGAAAAGAAAATAAGATGGAAAAATCAAAGTGCCTTGATATGGTATGTTCTCCTTGGACCTTGCTATTTGATGGAGCTTGCTCCAAATTTGGAAATGGTGCTGGTGTAATTCTGATTTCTCCTAGCTTGGAAGAATTTTTTTCCTTCAAGCTTAATTTTGAATGTACTAACAACATTGTTGAGTATGAAGCCTTGTTGTTGGGTCTGAGAATTGCATGGAAGTATGGTGTCAAGGACATCATTGCAAAGGGAGATTCAGAGCTAGTTGTCAAACAAATAAGAAAATTGTATGCTACAAAAAATCAGCGAATGAAGCAGTATAAGCATGTAGTTTGGGATCTAGTTGAGATGTTTGATTCCTTTAATATTATGCACCATGACAGAAGTTTGAATGCTACTGCTGAAAAGTTGGCAGTGTTGGGGTCAAGATTTGGAGTTTGCACCGTTTCACCTTATTGTGAGTACAATGTTGAAGTGTTGACTAGGCCAGTTGTCCCTGACAACATCAAGCATTGGCAAGTGTTTGATGATGACTCTAAAGTGCAAAGGTTCTTGCAAAATCAAGGTGAGTTTGTAGATCAGCATAGTGATTGGGAACCAATGGTGTGTATTACTTAAGGAAGAGAGACTTTGTTTGGAAAAGATATCATCCATTGAAAACAAAAACCATTCATAGAGTTCTTGTTGCACTTGAGTCAAATTTTAACAATTCTGATTGCATCATAAATAGAAATATGTCTACCTCAATTGATGTGGAATAGTATAACTTGGGCACAAAGGAAAAACCAAGAAAAGTTTGGTTTGGCAGCAATTTAAATAAGGAAGAAAAATAGTCCTACTTTCAATTGTTGAAACAATATCAAGATTTCCTTGCCTGGTCATATTCAGAGCTAAAAGCATATAGACAAGACTTGTTTCAACATGAGATTCCTCTTGAAACAAATGCCAAACCATTCAGACAGAGGCAAAGGAAAATTAATCCACTCCTCTCCATGAAAATGCAAGATGAATTAAAGAATTTGAGAGATGGAGGTATTATTCAGCCCACTAGATATTCATCATGGGTTCAGAAACCTTGTTCCAATCGAGAAAGAAAATGGAGATATCAAATTTTTGTATACTTTAGAAATCTGAAAAAAGCATCCATGGAGGACAACTATCCCTTGCCAAATATGGAAAATATGTTGCAGCTTGTGATAGGGTCTGAGTTGCTTTCTACATTGGATGGTTTCTCCGGATACAATCAAGTGGTAGTCAAAGAATCAGAAAGACTTAAGACAACATTCACTACTCCTTGGGGAACATATGTTTTTTTTAGGATGCCCTTTGGTTTGATGAATACCATTGCCACTTTTCAAAGAGCAATGGATGTTGCTTTTGCTAGTTATATCAATGAGTTCATTGTAGTTTACCAAGATGATGTGACTGTGTTTTCAAGGCAGAGAGGTGATCATTTGCAACACTTGGAGAATATGTTGATGAGATGTAGGGAGTATGGAATTTACCTTAATCCAAAGAAGTGCCATTTTGGTGTGCAAAATGCCAAGCTGCTCGGTCACATTGTGTCAAAATATGGTGTTATGATAGACCCTGAGAGAGTGGAAGCAATCAACAAAGTACCTATCCCAAGAACCAAGAAAGGCATCCAATATTTCTTTGATTAGATTAATTTTATTAGAAGGTTTGTTTCAAACTTTGTTGAGTTGACTCTTCCAATCACAAGCATGCTAAGGAAGGACCAAGTTATCAAATGGGAGGAGGTGGCTATTCAAGATTTTGAAGGAATTAAGGATACACTTAAACATGCACTGTTTTAGTAGCCCCAAACTATAAGAGGCCTTTATAAATCTTTTCCTTTGCCTCTAAGTATACCATTGCTTCTATTTTTCTGCAAAAGGATGAGAATGGGGATGAGAGCCTATTGCCTTCTTTAGTAAGGCTTTACAAGCAGCTGAGATGAAGTATACAATCATGGAAACACAAGCATTTGCCTTGGTGAAAGCATCAAAATTTTTCAGGCCTTATATATTGAGTTCAAAAGTTGTTTCTTATGTTCCCCACACCATGGTGAAAGACATATTATCAGAGATGGAGGTCTCAAGAAAAAGATGTAGATGGGTGAACAAACTATAGGAGTATGATATGGACATCCAAACCACAAATTTGGTAAGAGGTTTGGGCCTTGCTAAGCTCATGGCTGAGAGAAACTTACAAAATGTGGAAGTGAATCAGCTAGAGGAAGAAAGGGTAGATGTGCTTGCAAAGTTGGTAAGTTCTAAGTGGTACAAAGATGTGATCTTCTACCTCAAACACATGTGCTTCCCTAGTCACTTAAATAAAAATTAGAAAAGATCCCTCAAGATGGCTTCTCAAAAATATATCATCACAGACCTTGGGCTGGCTTGGAAGAACCCTGAAGGTGTCCTCTTGAAATGCATAACTGAAGATGAATCTCCCAAGATAGTTTTTTATTTCCATGGGGGATTTTGCGGAGGACACTTTGCTGGAAGAGTAACAACACATAAGATTTTGAGAGCTAGTTATTAGTGGCCTACTCTCTTCAAAGATGTAACCCAGCTAGTTAGAAAATGTGATAGTTGCCAATGTTTCTCTAGAAGACTGAAAGCTTTAGGCTCCCTTCCTTTACAGCTATATCAATTTAAGCTCCTTTCAAGCAATGGGGGATGGACTTCATTGGTGAGATTTCAGATCCTTTTAGTGCATTCCATAAGTGCATTCTTATAGCCACCGATTATTTTACAAAGTGGGTTGAATCAATCCCATCTAAGAAGGCAACACACCAAGTGGTAATGGACTTCTTGTGGAATCATAATATGTAGATTTGGAATCCAATCATCATTGTAGCTGATAATGCCATGTGCTTTAGATCCAAATCTTTAATGGCAATATGCAATGAATATGGAATCAATTTGACTTATTCTTCAAACTATAACCCCCAATGGAATGGAAAAGCTGATTCCAGCAATAAGAACTTGTTGAAGATCATTAGAAGAACCTTGGAGAAAACAAGAAGAAATGGGGTGAAAAATTGAAATTTGTAGTTTGGGTATTTAGGATAACTCCTAAAAGAGCTATTGGTAACAAACCATTTGAATTGGTATATGGAACTAAGGATTTGCTGCCCTTGCACCTGTAATTATCTTCATTTAAGTTTTCCTAACAGTTGGAAGATCAAGAGCTTGGCCCATATGAATCAAGGATCAATAAAATTATTGAGCTTGATGAGGAGAGAAGAGCATCCCATCAAAGGCATGTCAGATTTAGGGAAAATTTGAAGATATTGTTTGATAAGAAGGTCACTCCTAGAGCCTTCAATGTTGGAGATCTGGTCTTGTTGTGGGATAGTAGCCATGAAGACAAGGGTAAGCATGGAAAATTTGATGCATTATGGATGGGCCCTTACTCCATTGATATCAGAATTGGTGAGCATACCTTTTTTCTCAAAGACTTAGATGGGGAATTGTTGGAGCTTCCTGTCAATGGTAGACATTTGAAACATTTCTTGGATTAATCCCCAAATTTGAGGTATGCACAACTTGTATAGTGTATAGTCTTTGTTTTTGTTTTGTTTTTGTTGTTTTGTTGGTGTGTGGTCTGCTCTTGTTCTTGGCAGCCATTTTTTTGTGTTCTCAGCTGGTTTTTGGTGATTTTGGCTCTTGACTCCTTTGCCCAATGGATATTTTGGCACTTGGTCTACGTTTTGTCCTTGTGGCACTCACTGGGAGTGCCCATCCCCAAGCAAGAGCCGATGTTGGTGCCATTTTTGAGCTTGCACCATGTTGCCCTAATTTTTCCAAATCTATATTTTCTCAAAAAGTTTTACCCTTTGAATTAATGGTCTGAAATTCTTCCCCTCCAATTGAATGCTTTAAAAATGCTTGCAAACTTGTTGTTCGGCCCCAATTCAAAAGAATAATCCAAGTTTTTCCTTTTTGTGCCCTGGTTTTTTCATTTCTTTTGGGCTATGTAATTGTTTCCCTTTGCAAGATTGTGGAAAAAGTGAATTTGACCAATTCATACTTGTTTGTATTTGAAAAATCAACCCCAGCGTCAAAAATGTTGTAAAATCATGGTTCAATTGATTTAGAATCAAAAATTTTCCATCCTTGGTGAAAAAATTGAATTCTAGGGCATCCTTTTGATTTTTTGCATTTTGACGGTCATACGGGCGTCATTTGCCCATCAAATTCTTCCTCAAACATGCATTGGCAATGTGGCAGGTTTTCATTAGCCAAGGATTGGTGGGGAAATTTTATAACTTATCATTTTTTAATTTTTGGCAAACAGGGCATTTTGGGCCCGAGGCCCTTTTTTCCAAATTTACCTATGTGGCATGTTCTCGATTTGGCGGGGATGGTAGGTGGATGGATTCCCTTAAGGTTTTTAGACCTTACTTTACAAAATTTCTAAAATTCAAATTTTGGCCCGAAACCCCTTTGCATAATCGCAAGAGGACACGTGTCCTAAAAGTTTCAAAATGGAAGTACGAGCCACGGGGGGACTTAAAGTTTTTTGGCTCTACTTTTATAAAGTTTCAAAATCAGTTTTGCCCCCACTCCAATCAGCGATGGACACATGGCAACACGGCAGGGCAAGGCAGGTCGGTGGGGTGGTGGAGGTACACGTGGCGGGGAGAAGTCGGAGGTGTGGGCCCACGGAGACAAAGTTGAGAATTTTCTCTCGGCTTAAAGAGACTAAAAATGAATAATACACCCACAGTCCTTGGCAAATGAAAGATGGACGCGTGGCAGAGGACAAGGTGGGTCGGTGGGCCAGCGGAGGTAGAAGGGGATTTTTTCCCTTTTTCACAAAAGAGCTCAAAATAAAAAATTTAAGCACTGGCCCGCTAGCGAATAGGAGATGGACACGTGGCAAGGAGAAATTAGAGGTGCGGGCCCATAGGGAAAAAAGTGAAATTTTTCCCAATTTCCAAAAAGGTCAAAATGCACAAAATTGAAGCACGATTTCAATGGGACCCACCATGTGCCACGTGTCAGCTCAAAAATTCAAAGGCAGAGGGGTGGGGGAAAAGTCAAAATTTCCATTTTTTCAAAGATGTGAAAATGTCAAAAATAAGCCCGAATTTGTTCCCAATCATAGTTTGACACGTAGTAGATCAAGGGCAACTGTGCATTTTCATTTTTGGCCTCCATTTTTCCTCCAGGAAGCTTGGAATCATGAATTTTACATCAAAATTCATCAAATTTATAGTGATTTTGTGTCATCTTGGCCTTCCTGGATCATTGACATCACTGCCATGGCTTAATTCTTTGATTTGATGTGTTTTTGAAATAATTTTTCCCCATCTCGAGTAAACACGTGAAATGAAAAAATTAGAATTGCAGAGGTAGTTTTAAAAGGTGAAATGATTAGAGGAAGGGTGTTTGCATGCCTCAATGATGAAAAACATGCCTCCCAGATGGATAATGATCTAGATATTTGTAATAATTTAATCTTTTGGGCACACTTGGCAACCTACGAGTGTTTTTCTATTTGATGTCATTTTCATTGAATCATGAATAATTGTTGTAACAGAATTGATCCCATGGAATATTTTTTCTTGGGAAAGATGGCTATAATGTTGCATGAGGTATATAGTGAATTTTGGAGAAATTGTAAAGAGATGAGATTGAGATTCACGAGCAAAAATTCTGAGAGAAATCTCATTTTCTAAGAAATCCATCAAACAAGCAGGTTAATGTATCATGTGTTGGAAATTCATGTATGTGAGTTGGTTACATGTGAATAGCCATCACATTATTAGCATTAGTTAGTTTAATACATTGTTAATTATATTTGTTGATGGATAGTTATAACTGTCCTCCTTCCTCCCACAACCTTTATATGGCTCTGCTCTTTTGTTTTACAAACACACACATTGAATACATTGTTCTTTTTCTGCTATCATTGGTATCAGAGCATTTTTCCACCCTCAAGCATGTGTGAAGACTTGTTCTTGAAGGAGTGGATGTGTTGAAGGATTGGCTATCTGTCTCGAGACATGGACGTGACAACGACCAACTAGTGAAAAGTAGATCTACACTGAAATGTTGGGCAAAAGTGCTGCAAATCAAGAGAAAATCCTGCAGACCTGTGAAGATAGACATGGTTGTATGTGTTTTCCTTTTTGAATTTTTCTATTTTATTTGGCTGCGACGTGTCTACTTGAGTAAATTGATGACAAAGTCTATTCACTGGTACTTCCATGAAGAAGAGTTTGTGCAATGATTTCAGATTTTTATGGTCTGTGTTGTATTTGGCATAGATGTTGAATGCTTGAGTTGATATTCATTCAATAATATGGCTCAAATTTCTCTAAAATACATGGCTGAAAATGTTTTGTCTGTTGTTTTTGTAATTTGGTAAAGCGTTTAGCGTGAGAAAGGGTATAGAAGAAGCATGTGTGTAGGAGCAGTGTGAACTCTACCACCATGTCCATGGCCCTTAGCTGCCACTACTGCCTCCACAAGGACCTTCATCCTTCACCTCCAGAGCCACGAGACAGGAGGAGAACAATGGAGTGAAGAAGGACGAAGATTGGAGTGATCAACACTAACTAATAGGGATGATGTGGTCTATTCCAGAGAGCAGCTTGCATAACCGATTATCCCTCTCTCCTCGAAAAGTTAAGGGGAGGCTCATTGTCGAAAATAATGCTATGAAAGATAATACCATGCATTTTTCAATATAAAAGGGTGTTGAGAAAGTAGACAATGGAGAAGTGTGGAACATATGACAGAGAGTCCTGGCTGGTAATTTACTTCCTACTCCACCATTTTTTTTGTTTCTTTAGTAGTTATTATGGACATTCACTTGGAAAAATAATCGGAGGTTAAAATTTCATACATGGAAGGTGAAGATCCAAATGCAAATTATGCATAAAAAAATATGAGGTATAGTAGATGGGAAAGAGAAAATGCCCACAGATGCCGCCAAATTAGCAAAATGGTAGTGCAGAGATGATAAACCAAAAGCCATTATTGGCCTTGCTCTCTCCGATTCTAAACTCCATCATGTTGATCTCAATAAGTCTTCTAAGGACATGTGGGATAATTTAAATCAATTATTTGGAGCGAAAGCAAGAACACGAAGTTTTACCTAAAACATCGCTTATATCGATTCAAAATGGAACAAAGCATTTCTATGTCTAGTGACATTAATAATCTTTGGTCTTTGCTCCAATAACTAGAAAAAGTCAAAGTTGTGATAGAAGATGAGGATGCCAAAGATATCCTATTAAATAGTCTATCTTTTAAATACAAAGATGTTGTTTTAGTCAAATTCGGTCTAAATCTTTAGATGACATGATCGCGGCTATTCTCGCAGAGAGAAAAACACATAACCGACGATCTTTGCGCAGAAGGTGATACTCAATAAGAAAGTGGAATTTATTCCACAAAAGAAAAATTTTGCAGCAATCGGATAAAAATAAACAAGGACCTACACAAGAGATTGAATGCCACTATTGTCGGAAGAAATGTCATACAATGTATAACTTTCATAGTCAAGCAAGAGATGTTCTTCAAGGAAATATAAAACACAATAGAGCTAATACTGCTCATATAGAAGATCCACAAGATTCTGATGAGAGTGAGGAAGTTGTTGATGAGATTGGCTTCACATCATCTCTAGTACTGTAAGAAACAAAGAAGGAGGACAGAGGACAATGGAGGCTGAGTAAATCCAATGACCTCTTGCAAGGCACAAGTGATGAGGCCGCTGACACATATTGTGGTGAATAAGGTATTGAGGATCAATTCCTCAATTTTGGTTTGTTTATTTCAATTTTGTGTTAGTTTTTCTGTTGTTTTTCAATAAAGTGTAGATGTTGCATAGTTTCCTATTTGGGACCTCCTAAATTGAAAAGCATCATGGGGAACAGAAAAGCACTAAAATCAACGCATGGTACTCACACTAGGTTCGGGTGAACCAGTAAAACCACCAAGGTAAAATCCTCTTGGTTCGTGGTAAACCTGTAAAACCACCGATGTATCATCCTCTTGGTTCATGGTAATCCTGTAAAACCACCAGGTGAACAGTCATGGAAAATGATCCTATCCCTATAGGTTTATGGTCAACCTTAGAAAAGCCATGTGTATCGAGACCATGTAGGCACATGCTCATGTGAAGACCCTCTTTGCATTATTCTCATTAAGGGGGGGAAATCCAGTATCAGGAAATGTATGTTTGTATGAACAATGTAATAAGGGGGAATGTTAGCATTAGTTAGTTTAATACATTGTTGATTATATTTGTTGATGGACAGTTATAACTGTCCTCCTTCCTCCCATAGCCTTTATATGGCTCTGCTCTTTTTTTTACATATACACACATTGAATACATTGTTCTTTGTCTACTATCACACACAACTATGAGATTGTTCATGTAACTCTCCCCTTCTGTTGAATCTGACAAGTTTTGGATTAAATCTATGTTTTCTTTGGGCAATATGGTGTCTGTTATCATTTTTAAATTCCTGCAAATAGTTTTTATTGTTCTTGTTGCAATCTTGCATTGAAAGTCTTTAGAAATCACACAGGATCTCCATTTCTAGTTGATATTTTAGTGGCATTTGCAATCTCATATTCAAAAGAGCCTTCATCTAATAAGGAGATAAACAAATTTAAAATCACTTTACTTTCCTTGACTACAGATATTTCTTGTAAGCCTTTGGGGGCACCTTAGGCGTGGTTTGATCAAGGATTTTTGTGTTTAATTGAGTTCTTTACTTCAATATTTTGTGGTAAGTTCTCAAATATTGTGTGAAGAGTGCAACCTGGGCTTCCATTTGTGCCTCTTCTGGTTGAAAGAACATCCTGATTATTTGAGGCATTTCATCTAATAGTTGTTCAAGTATTGTAGAGATTGTCAAAGATCTGATCTATCCTAGTTTGTCTTGTCAATCCCCCACCAAAAATCATCTAAACAACAAATATCCTATCATGTACTATCCCTGATTTGCATTTGTATACCCACAAAAGATCAAAATCCATTTGCAAAAGTATGCATAACAGATCAGATTTCCAATGTCTCTAGTAACCTTTGCCTTGTTTGGAGGACATACCCATGTTTTGAGATGAGACAACTTGTGAGAGTTCAGATTTGGGGTGTTGATCATGTTTTCATCAAGGTCTCCATTATAGAATTTCAAGCAAATAGAAGGACATCTTCATCTCCTTCACCATTTCAAGGTTACAAAATAGGTCCTCTTACCTTGGTTGCAAGGCACAACCTAAAATAGCTAGGACAAGATCAAGTCCTGTTGGAGTGCTATCCATTTCTCCACAAACCTGAGTGCCAACTAAACCATACACCCGGCTGCCAACGACATACGACATGGTCTAATCTTTCTTTAATATCCATGACATATCTATGGTGTTGCTCAAATTGAAAAGGAGAACAAATTTGGATACCAATACGAGTGGCGTCGTTGTCGGGGATTTCTTGGAATTTATTTGTGTTTTTGAAGTGTTTGAAGAGTTTGAGAATTTGTGTATTCACGTATTTGAGCTGCTACATTGTTAAAATATCATTCTATGCTTCAAATTTGTAAGTTTTAAACAAGGGTTTCAATTTTTGTCTTCTCTTTTTCATTTCCTAGCAGCTTCATACACTTTGGGTGCATTGTGATTGATTGATTGAAGAAAAAGAAGGTCTGATTTATAAGGCTTTGAAAAATTTTAGTGCTAGCAAACATTTGACATTATTTTAGTGCATTATTACACACCTAAGGTGAAATTACTTAGTGGAGACTCCATGCTGATTTGATCTTGAAATTACCAATTGTCTTACCTTTTCTGTCATTTACTTTTTTTGTTGTAATCCATGCAAATTTGGAGGGAAGAAGATCTCTCTTCATCAAGGACTCTACTAAGAATTTTTTTACATATTCAAGAAGCTCGAGCTAGAGGGAAGAAAGGTGTCGAAGGTTGTTGGAGACTTGACTGCGCATGAAAGGAGATCCCTATTGTTGAGTTTAAAAGTGAGAAGCCTGTTATTGAGGACTGCAATTTTTCTTCAAGTGGATCTGATTCAGAAAATCCTATTGTAGAATAGCCAAGCTTATCACATTAACAAGTTCATAGAAAACAAGAAATCATAACCAAACAGAACACACCAAGTTTACAATAGTTTTCGCAAAATTTACCTACATCACTGATTCATTGTAGGTGAGTCTCCACAAGTATCGAGAAGAGATATGATGAAGATGTACCTTATGAATTTATAAATTTTCTTTTACAAGTTCAAGGAGTTTAGATTGGTGTGTGGGAGAAAACAATGTTTATGGTTTATACTCAAAATAGGTTCACTATATGAGAGAGAGTGTTTCCAAACAAAACATATACCTCCACAAGATACCATGAACCAAGAAATAAATATGATAAGGGGGAAATCACTCCATATACACCACACTTTCTCACCAAGAGGACACCAAAATAGAACAAGGAAGTCAATTAATTTACTCAAACATAGCCTCTAAGGCCAAGATTTATAGCCTTGGATGAAAGAGCATGATATAAACACAACCTAGGTCATAAACTTAAGATCTATAAAACCAAAGTTTCTAAGTACAAGGTCCAAAGGATCCCCAAGGTACCCATATCTATCTCAACATAACTCGATACTAATGGATTATAGTGTGGTGTATGCTAAACAATTCAAGAGATTAAGACAAGGATATATTTATCTATGGGTCATCAAGACTAACATAAGCACCATGTTACAGGAACTAAAAACCAACTAGAAAACATCTCCTCTCTAATCATAGTAGGGTGTATCCACCTCGACCAAACATCGATGGAAGAAGGTCCAACCATCTCATGGCAATAATGTACCATGTTTGATGATGTATGCTCTAGTATTGGCACAATAGGTGCCAACACAGTGTCCTGTGGCAAGCATGGTACACTCCTCAATGCCATCATACCATCCTCCACACTATGGCCCTCCTGAATCACATGGTCTCTGATCACATCTATAGTCATCTCCTCATTATTTGGCTCCACACCATGACTCACCATATCACAACACTCAGTAACTGAACTCTCCTCATGCAAGGTCTCAACCACGTCACATGTCTGATCATATGGCTTGTCCTGCGTCTGATGGTCTCTCTTGGGCTTGCTACCAATATTCATCCTACAATAATATGGAAATGGCATATTATCTCTGAAACTGTTGCTCAAATATTTTTATTTCCTCCAATAATAATCCTCATCAATCACCTCTGTTGGCTTCCTACATGTGACACTTTATAATCTTTTAAGAAAGAGGGCTCATAAAGACTAAAAGAGTTGTTAGATAAATGGAGAGATTTCTGCCTAAATTACTTCTATCACATTTTTCCTCATTATCCAAAGATTTTCTTTGATTAAAAATTTTAGTAAGTGGATCAAATAATGGTTAGTGGTTTCTGTTGATTCACAAGGTTGATGAACATTTTCTTCATAAAACCAACATTGAGATCTTTTTGGTCTACCATATTCGACCTTTTTTTGCCACCCAACAGCAAGAGGAAAGTCGACTACGATACAACAAAAATATCCTTGTAGGGATATCACTTAAAATCCACAAAACATATGAAGATTTGCAAAAAATGAAAATTTTATTTTTATGGAATCAACCCACCAAGGGTAGTGAAATGAAATTTAATGATAACTTGCAAACTATTTATCCAAAACCCATGAAATTTTATAGAGAGCTTGCTACTATGATAAAAAAGACTAGAAAATATTTTTGGATTTTTCTGAATAATATATGACTGCCAATAATTTTTAGAATGCCCTAAACTATTGGATAACTTTAAAAATTCATAACTATATAAATACAATGGATACAAATATGATTTTATTGAAATAACATCTACTAAATATATAGAAATGATCCCAACCTCCATATCTGAAAATGGTCATCTGAAACCCTAAAAATACCCTGTAAATCAGGAACTAGGTAGATAAAACCGTAGAAAATAGTTGTTCCAAATATGATCTCAAATCCTTGATGAAAAATGGTTGTCCTCTTCTTGTGAATCTGAATTTTTAATTACTCTCCAAATCAGAATAAAGCTCGAAATAGCAAATTAGGGAGGATCTTTCACCATCAAATTTTGGGTTCCTGTGGGATCTTACCCATAAGCAAAGAACTCCATAAGCAAAGTGCAAATAGTAGTTTCTCCAATATCAAAAGGTGAGTGTATGAATGAATGAATAACTCTCCTATAACACTCATTTCATAACTTCACCATGCAACAAGAGGACCAAAAATACCCCAATCAACCCACTTTGGGAAAACCACATAAATATAATATGATTTAAGTTACCTTTTCCCCTATGCACCAAAAGTAGCTTAGGTGACCCCCAACAAAGAATTAGAATAATAAACTAATGTATAGTCACCCAACAACAAAATATAACAATTATTACTACCAAGTCATCCAACTTAATGTCAACTAAAAATACAACATAAAACAAGGTGGTAATCGGACATCTATACCTAATACCCTCCAACGTCATTAGCCCCTCGGGTATGACCAAGGCCTAGATGAATGAAAATCCTCCTAGACCATCTTCTCGGAATTGGTGACATTACATTGTAATGCAAGAGCATATGATTTCCATCCTGTAAGACCAAGTTTCCCAAGAAAAAAAAGAGGATGGTAAGGAGAATATGAGGCTTGTGTTGAGTATCTCGAGAGGATGAAGAATCCATGGACACTGAGGTCAAAGACAACACAGAGAAGACTCCAAAAAGGGTGATCATTAAAGTTACAGGCTCTAAGGAAAGTGGCCCGAGAACTAGGATCCGAGCATATTTCCTCCCGAGAAAGCAAAATGAAGGTGAACCTTTGGCTACCCTTTTGGTAGTATTTTGTGCTAGTCTTTTCTACTATCTTAGCTATGGCTTATGTTTTTGTATTACTGTAAAAAAAATTATATTATATAAAAATGTAGGCCCTTGTTTGGTCTGGCTTCATTCTAGGGTTGCCTTTTTGTCAAGCCTGTTTGACTTAGCACCCTTTTCTCTCTTTTGGTGGGTTTTTTTTTCTTCTGGCTTCTCTTTTGTAAAGGATTTTTTTGGTCCCTTCAAAACCAAACTTTATTTACCTTATCTTTAAAAATATTGTATTAGGAACTCACAAAATATTTTTATGATCATTAATTATGTAGCCTTTCTACAATAATATGTTTATGTAGCCTTACTTTTTGAGTCTCTACCACACATCCACCATAGTTGCATTCACTTTGGAGATCAACATACAACTAAATAATGAAAAACTTAGAATATGATATTATAAATTCAACCCAACAATTTTTCCTCAAAAAAATTAATATTGTCCCTCATTGTGATTTTTTTATATTTTTCCATGTTTTCTATTTACTTCATTATCACCCTATTCTAAAATATTACGTGGCTTAAGGCTATGAGATATATTCTCATTGTATTTTATCAAATTTATTTCTTTCCATTTTAATTATTTTATATATAAAATTATAATAAATATAAAAATGATGTTTAAAATGTACTATGTTGATGAAAACAATAGCTATAAAATTGTGTAGCCAATTTTACACATTCTCCTAAATTGACTCACACCACTTTTTCCAATTTTTATTCAACTAATTTAATAACAATATAGTGACATGGTTTTATCCAACCACATTTATCCTCTTAATTCTATGATGGTATAAACTGTTCTCTATAATCTTTACCATTCTAAAATATTAGAATAAGATAGGTGCACAATACCATGTTATTGTACATATTTGCTTTCTTTAGAAGAGATGATACTTTCTCCTTACCATGATGAATGATTGTCCATTTTTTACGGTGCGGGTAGAAAATGTAAACCTCATTTATTAAGACACAAAAATCTACATACAATGAGGGATGTGGCTCAAAACACAATTTTTGTTGTTTCTTATTCATCATTTTCAAGGTAGCATTAATCATTAATGATATGTTTTCAGGTTTGAAATGTAATGCAATTGATTCTTTCAAGTGTTAAATTTTTTTTTTTATAATATTAGTACATTTGGTCCATTAAAACTTATTTAGCTCTATCCATGCACAATTCTTTATTCGTAATTAATTAAAACCCTCAAATCAATTTTTTTCCTTTATTCTCCATTTTAGCATCATAAAGAACACTCGTTGTCTATGAAGGAATCAACTTACACACAAACACATTGTCATTTTCTATTCTATATCACAAGTCCTGAAAGAGTCTTATTGATCCCTTAAATAGATTTTCAAAAAGTTGATTAATTTTTAGATAGATTGTCAACTATTAAATAAAATTAATTACTTATAATAAAATTGGAATATTTTACTTAATTTAAATTTGTTATAATTAATATATTTTGTATAACTTTAAATACTTTTTTCATCATTAAATCAATTTAAATTTAATTTGAAGTGCACCTTGGAAAAATGTATAAAAACTTTTAAAATGTTATATGGCTATTTTGAATACTAAAACATATAAAGACTCGTAATCATGTACATCTTAAAATATCCATTTCAAATCCTAAAATATTTAAGGAAATTTGGCAAGCATTAATCATTCTTTTTATTTAGTATCAAAACCAAAACTTGTCACTAAGTGGAGTGTTTTAAGCCGTAAATAATGTGAAATAGTTCTAAATTAAAGATATTTTTTTATTCTACAAAATTAAAACCTCGTAGAAATGTTTTCAATAAAAAGGTTATGGAGAAATGCATGCATATGCAATTATTTGGTTGTTCGAATGTGTTATATTTCCAAAATAAAATTAAAAGAAATGATGGTTTTCTTGTAGGTCTTCGGGAGAAGTGATCGATCCTTAAAGAAAATGATCATGATGAATCCATAATTTTTTCAATGATTTGGTAATTGTATTATAATAAATTTTATTTTTAGACTATTTATTCAATGTTTTTAAAGCCTACAATATTTTTGTTTTCACGTGTACTTGTATTTTGAATTGAGATGTCAACAATTTCTTGATCATACCACCAACAATACGCCCTTGGAAATATTTTTATTTAGATTCTAATTCTATGAGTATAGATTGTGATATATATTATGGATCCACAAATCCATAAATTTTCACAAATTTTTATTCACATGAGACCTATATTCGTTCTCATTTTGGTTGACGTTTATATATATATATATATATATATATATATATATATATATATCTATGTGTGTGTATATGTATGTATGTATGTATGTATGTGTGTGTATAGTTTTGTAATTACAATACGGTCTTTAAATAATCTTATATTTTTAAGTATATAAAAATTGTATATAATAAACAACAACATATAATTAAAATATTGTTTAGATATTTTTAATATTAAAATATTATTTTTATTTACAAAAATGTATTACACATTATTTATAAATTTAATTTTATAGAATTCTTATTTTTCTAATTATATAACTACAAAGACTAAATAAAGAAATTTACCCCCGTGCTAGAGGGTTTTTTATTGTGGTCTTTAATGTTGTTGAAGATGGAGACATTATTTTCCTCAAGTTATGGGAACTCAGTAAAATCATCAATTGATGATGAAACTGCGTTTCCATCCTTCAATCCAATCACCGAGACATTCAATGTAAAGCCTATATTGGTTTATTACCTCATCTTCCACTACAATTTTGGGGGAGGAGAGTTTGATTTCTATTGGTAATGCATTAGGTAGGCGTTTATACATTAATTCTAAAACGAACTATACACCCATACTACATATGCTTGTATTCTAGTGGATTTGGAAACTTTCTTGATCTACTCTCTTCCATTGAACTCAAAGTTTTGGATATGATATGGTCTCAACCTCTTAACTACGAAGGCTTACCCTTCGATGAAGAAATGTTTTGTCTTGGGAAACCATGCTTCCAATTGTCGAAAAGTGAAATAGAAGGTCAATGAAAAATATTTTTTGTGGAAGGATTCCCAACCCAGCTTGTTTGTTGTTGAGAATGTTTGAGATACTTCATCGGATGATTCGATAGAAGATTTTTGGGAGGACGATGTATTTGAAAATCAGGTGGTGTCGAGAAAATGATGAAGGGAAATTTAGCTACCCTTTGAGACTCTAGTTTCCACCTGCGGTGGGGCTTGTCGGTTCGGTTTCTTGTCTTCCCACACAGTGAGTCTAATTCCTTTGGGGTTGGACTCTCATTCTACTAAAAATAGAGTCTTGATAGAGGAGTCTTATGTTGGAAAAAATAAATCTTTGAAATCCGGTTTCTAATTCATCTAGATGAAATACACATCCTAATAGATGTGATAGTTGGACATTCATGAATAGAAAAAATAAATGTAATTCTTTTAGTGCTTCCCTCAAAATGAGCTTACGATCCCAAATTTGGGATGCTCATGGGTAAACCGCCCTTTCGGTTCAGCTATGATAGTTCTTTAGAGGTTTAGAGTGTTTCTTGAAGAAGGTCAAGTATGTTTGAATGAATTTTTGGAGTATGTTTGACTAAATTTTTTATTTTTTTCCCTCTTTGGTCTCTTCCTAGTTTTGGTTTTGATTGCTATCTCTATTTGGTCCTGGCAACCATGCTTCACTTTTCTTTTGTTGTGGTTTGACGACTATATTTGGTTATAAAATGTTCTTGATCCCTTAAGAATCAATCTTTTTACCTTATCTAAAAAATAATTATATTCACCATTATATACTACCGAAAAAAATGTAAGAGTTTACACAATATTTTTTTATTAGGTAAATGTTGGTTGAGGGGACCCTTACCCCATGACAAGATGTTACAAATGGAGACATTGATAAAACCATAAGGGTCGAGTGAAGCTTCCTCTACGAGTAGCATAGCGAAACCATCCAAACATCGACATACCAACAACAAAGCTAAAACATAAACAAAATCCATTTTATCCCTGAAGATCCTTCCCACGGGATCTTAAATGCATTTTAAGGAGATGTTTTACAATTTTTCCTTTCTTCTTATTCCCCACAATATTACATCCACCATCATAATTTGGATTTAAATTTTCCTGAGAATGAATTGAAATTATGATTTAAAGATTATCCTTGTGCTCATGAGATTGAGTCACAAGAGGAAGGGAAATTGTATATTTTACATCTATACGAGGTTCAAATTTACCTATAGGATTAGGTGAAACTAATGGCCTCCTCAATCATTGTATCAAGATCATCATATTTCACATAATGTACCTTAGAATCACTCTCATGCTGGTTCTAACAACTAGAGAGTAGGGGGAGGATTTTCCTCGCGTTCGTTGGTCCCCTCCACATAGGTTGGATCAAGCTCACCTTCGTGCTCAAAATCATCCATAGGAACACTATCTCGGCTGAACAACTACGTGACTAGGATCATAATTATTCTACCACAAAGATCTATTTTTACCTTCATTCTTACTCTTAGCCATCACATGTTCTCATGGAAATATGCCCCAAGAAAATAATATTTTGCATCGAAGGGAAAACCTTCATATTTCGGAGGGTGGGTCCAAAATCTATTTTGAACTTTTAGTTCAATGCAATGGGGTGGGTTATTTGAGGTATCAAGCTCAAATGGAATTCGAGTGTAGGTTGTATGAGTAAAATTAGTGGTTTGGAAGTCTATGCTCAAGATATTTCCCAACATATTTCCTATGGAACCAAGGAAGGGATGATCCAAAATTATAGTGGTAAGTGCGTGAAAATCTAATCCAAACCGGTTTGCAATTGAAGGTTTTAGTAGTTGGATTAAAAGTGGGAAACTAGGGTTTCACAAAATATTGTAGGATTAGTAATCCTAAACGACTTCACTATGGTGTCCTTATCATCTAGATTGAAGAAAATACAAAAACCGAAAGTTCCCTAGCACAAAGGTAGATATCTAACGCAAGTTTTAGAAGAGGAAGCCAATGCTTTGAAATCCATTTGTGGAGGAGGACTGGAAGGCTGGGCCAAAAACCATTGAATATGTAGGTCATGGATTGATCTTGATAGAAATTCTCATATGTAAGGACATCTTCCCCAAAAGTTACACTAAGAATGTTTTTAGTAGGTACCATGGGAATGGGTCTTCCACATCTCCCTTGAAGCACTTCATTGAAGGTGCTAGTAGGAAGGCAGTCACCCATCTATTTGTGGTCTCTCCTAATATTAACATCCCCTGCAGATTCGTCTAAACAGGGGCATGCGGACGCATTACGAGGGATTTACCTGTTCACGTGAAGAACCCAAAGCTCCTCTAAAGAGAGAAGAGGAGTTGGCAATAGTCAATCTAGAGCCAACCAATGAGGAAGTCTTCTTCCCAAATCTTCTACCAATACCAAGAAATGAGACTTCACCATGTCCTTGCTTATCAAGTTCGCCACCCACGAGACACCTAACCAACCTTGTTCATCATCGCAAATCCCTATGGAAGCGTCACTCGGATGTCGCTCTCACCATTACGAACAAAAACATTTGTGATAACATAGCTATACTTAACACAATATAATCAAGAAAAACTCTAACATATTTCTTATCTAACTAGATCACAATTTTTTAAAACAAATCTATAGATTATATAACTACACTTTACTTTCCTAATTTATGTATTATTATTTCAATCTAAGAACAACAATACATATTAGATGAGTTATGTTAATGTGATACCTTTTGAATTATGATATTGTCATAATTTTTTAGTTGTAGCATTGTCAAAATATATTATTGGAGTATTGTCACAATGTATTTTTGTAACATTGTCACAATCTATTATTGGGATATTTTGGTAATTACCACAATTTTCCACAATTTAATGCTTCCACAAAAAATTTGTGGATGGAGTCCACAAAATCATATTCATAATTTTAACAACAATATTGACAACATAATTATAAAAATATTTTGATGCGACACCCATTATTTTTTAGTGATTTATAAAGTGTTCAAATGAGATGATAATTGTAGCGATGCAATAAACATCATTCCTAACATCACTAGCCCTAAAATATCTAAGAATAAGGAATTTCCCTCTCTATATACATTGATAAATCAATACTATATTTGGCCATAAAAAGGCCACCCCATGCAAGGGAAGACATTCTATATCTACAAATTTCTAAGTCCTTATGAAATGCTCTTCTTGCTTTTCAAGATTTGTATCTTTCCTCACCGCTATGGAAATATAGTTGGAGAATGTTATTTGTAAAAATGGATTCGAGAGTGATCATACATATTTTGATGAATCTCATGTCAAGATGTAGTATTATTTTTTCCAGGTGAGACATTTGCATATCCTTCCCTTACAAGAGCTGGCACAAAAATATCTTCAAAAGTTTCGATCCATCTATCCTCACTCCTCTTTTCTAAAGTTTTTATTTGTTTTCAATTCGACATCAGGAGGCATCAAGGGTGTGACGCCCAATAATCTGTGTTGAGATTATCCGATGAGCATTGAGTTGTAAAAAATGGGTAAGAAAAAGAAGTGGCCGAAACAACATATTAAGAGGATGACGAAATCCAAGTAGAAATGTATGATGTAAATATAAAAATGTATAAACTTATTATATCTCTGAAATTTTCATTCTATAATCCAAAACGGTTGTGGCAGGGAAGTGGGTGGCGGCGGCCATTGATGAGGTTGCAGGTTTTTTTAGGTAATGGAGTTTGGAGATTGCGATTGGGTCGGCCAGGGCATCCTAACCACAAACCCACAATTTTAATTAATTTTTTATTATAATCAGGAAAAAAGTAGACTTGAAGACAATTTTTTTGTATTATTATTATGCAGGGAAAATGACAGGTCTGAAAGGCCATCTAGGATGTCTCACTTTCCATATTCTACTTTGGGTTTTTCACGGCGCTTAACCCGATTGGTGGGTTTGTTTGGCGTGGGTCTACATTTCTCATTCGACGTTAATTTTTCTGTTAAATACATGGAGAAGCAAGCAGCAAATATTATATGATTCATAAACTAGCATACCTATATTTTATAAATATATGTAATATATGCCTAGAGGTATATATTACATATATTCATATATTATATAAATATATAGGTGCCTCGTGAACTTCACCTCTCGGCATATTTTACATATCATAAAATATATATTCAACTGTATCTCTAAGAAGTATTTATATCAAATGCCGTTGACCACAAATCTAAAATGTGTCCTAACTCTACAACTCTAAAATTCAAACCTTAAATTTCTTGAATTTGTCTTATGTAGTGCCCCTCCATGTCCAATCCTCGAGCCGCACACCTGTCAGATGACAGAGCATGAAATGACACATCCTAAGAACCTTTTCAGACCTATCATTTCTTTGTAAAATAAAATACAAGCACTCTGTTCAAGATCCAAAAGACGTTAACCACAGGGAAACCCAAGTTAACATTGTAAACTTAGCAGTAATTGGATGGTGCCAGCGAGTGCATCCTGCACGCATAATTACAAAAAAAAATGACAGAACCTATGGGGAACTGTGCTAAGTGGAGCTCTACCAATTAACCGCCTAAAATCAGTCCCATTCTTGGTTCTTTGAAACTGCGTAGGGAGAGACCTATAACTCTAATATCTCATCGTGTTCTAAACACAAATTGGTTGTTTTGGATCTGTATCTGTTTTGTAGCGGGTTTATTTTCCTATGAGAGGATCTACTAACATTTGTTGATTTGATTATTGTGGGTAGAAGAAGATTGAGGATTAGAAGGTGCTTCATGCGGGTGTAATGTGTAGTTACATTTATTTTTCTTCTTATGCTTCTATGAACATGTGCTATGTGCACTGTAACCATTACAACTCCATTCTTAAGGTAGTCACTGCTACCACTTCATTATTATTGCTTTCTCTTTTATTTCAAGTAGATGGCGTTTGTTAAGACTGCACGAGAGTTCCTTTTCTGCTATCCTACTCATGGCTTTGCAAGATTTGTTGTTTCACTCTTCCCTTGCCTGAAACCCCTAAGTGTTCACTAATCCTTTAATTGTTCTAGCATCCTCCTTCGCTACGCCAAAATGGGAGATTAGAAAATGCCTCGTGACATGTCTGACAAATTACCAAAAAAAAAAAATGTTTGCATGGAGTGTTGTGTTTGTTGCATTCGTTTTCAATGGTTTTGTTGAATGGATTAGGAAACTTGGATAAAATGTAAAAATGTGGGTATATAGTTGAAGACACATAGACTAGTTATTATTATAAGGGGGTGCCTCAACAAAACATAGTCTCACAGACGCAATCAAAGTTGTGGGTTATGTTAAATAAATTTATCAAAAGGGGGCCTTGAGGGGATCATTATTGGCACAACTAAGTGAAGCACAATGTGAGCGGGGGAACACTCTAGCAAAGGGCACCATTTCAGCCATTAGAACTACTTAATAAAATGCCTTAAAGAAATTTGGTCTCTTAGAGTGTGATGAGGAGAAGATATTTCATCCTTTCCATTACTTTTAACCCATGCAAAATAAAGAGCTTTGCAAAAAGATATGGATACAAATGGTGGAATTGTGTTTTCACGCAAATTTTCGCTAGGAAGCCCGAAGGTGAAAGTTATGCGCATGCGCACCACCACACAAAAATATACCGCAAACCTGAAACTCCTTGCATGACCCCTGGTAACATGAGACACTATGTGGAAACATAACCAAGTTGTATAAACTTAATTAACACCCTTCCATGACGAAATTCTAAGCCCATTAAACTTATCACCACTTGTAGTGACGTGCTCCTTTTAGTACAACGTGATCGGTTTTAGTCTACGGTTACCACTTAGTTCGAGAGAAAATGAAAACCATTTCCACCTATCCCTAGACCACCAAAAATAGAATCATAATCCATCTGTATTTCAATGAAAATGCCTTTGGAGACTAGTTTTGTGAGTAGGTTTTGGGGCCCACTGGTCACTGAGTGATAAGAGTTGTTGTCACAATTATAATAATTGGCCCCGGAGTTTCCTTGTATCTCAGCTTTGATCTTCGTAAAAACCCTCCATCAAACACATGAAATCTATGTATATGGGAGAGTACACAGGAATCATCAAATTTTATGTTCAAACTTCAAACAAGTGTTTTCAAGGCCCAATTTGTGAGCACTTTAGATGTTTCGACCAACTTGCACCAAAATTGCAACTTTAGCTAAACACACCTTCTAAGGGTTTTGTTGACTCCTAACTAACCATGGAACCTTGTACATATCATTTCCACACTTTATAGAGTATGAATTGATCAAATTATTGTATGAATGCTTTTGGGAAATTATGATGTTTCTCTCTCTTCCCTTTTCTCTTTCTAGAAGTAACTCTAATATTTTGACTAGTTCTAAAAATGTAAATGAGTTATAAATGTTCATGGGTTAGAAATGATATGAAAATTTGATAATATATGTGATTATGATATGATGAATAGAAAGGAAAATGAAATCCAAATTCTCTCTCTTCCCCTTTCTCTCTCTAGAGATAATTATGAAAATATTGATTGGGTTTTGAAAATACAAATGGGTCAAAATGTATATGAGTTGAAATGAAATGAAAATTGGATATGGGATGTTATGGTGATTTGAAAGAAAATGAATCCTATATTTTCTTCCTCCTTCCCTTACTCTTTTGTCTCTCTCTCCCTTTCTCTATCTCTCTCTATTGTCTGTTCCGATTGTTTGAAATGATGGATGCGTGGAATTTATGCTTGAGTGTAGGGGATTTCCATACTCAGTCCTAGGATTGACACAATGTTGGTTACAGGTACTCCGAACAAGAGGAATTTTTGGATGTGATATGTTATAATTAATGAGTTGTCATTGTAATTTTATATTCACCTTGCAATACATGTATTACCATAGAATAATGATATGTATTATTGTCTGAAGAATTTTTCTTTATATATTTTGAAAAGAGAATGCCAATGTGGCTATATTTTATAGTGTCGAATTGGATGTGAAGTTGTACTCAATGTTGTACCTATGTTATAGAGATATTAAACTAATCTTTCACTATGTTAATTATTGATTTATTTCCTTAACATACACAATGCTAGGTAGAATCTCCTCTCATAAAACACAACGAAGAGTAAAAGAATGAGCTATAATTCCTATTGTACTTCCTCCTCCCATTTGAGTCTTTTTCTAGGGTATAAAACATTGATCATGTTAATAAAATACTTTGATCTCATTAATCATCTTCATGCTTTGCACCTAAGACGTCTTATTAAGGACCATTTCCTTGATATTTTATGATGTGGTGCTTATATGTTGTGAAACCTATCATATTGGGATGAGTGAGGTGATCATGTCTAGGTGTTGCAGGTATGACCATATCCTGAATCAATTTAACCCTCTTGTGCGTAATTTCCCTTGGTACCCTAGTGGGTGGCCAAATCCTTGCAAGATAATTGGTGGTTGTACCTACAATTGATCTCTTGTGAGATTTAAAATATGTGAGTGGAGACTACATTTTAAATTACTTGCATATTTACTTAACAATTGAAATAGGTCCTTAGGAGGCTTTTGTAATGCATAAGATTGTTTGGGATATCTCTCTTTCAATATATGCTTATATTTCCATATCCAAGAGCATTTAAATGAGTTGTCTTGTGCGAGGTTGTACTCTTATAGTCTTAAATTTCTTAGTGTTATGTAAGTTTTATAGGAATTTTATTTGTTCCTTAGTGTTATGTAAGTATTAAAAAATGTTATGAAATTAAATCAAGATATGTTTTCTATTGATCTAGTAACCTTCCTTTTTCTTCTTGTGAATTTTCGTCATTGTAATGAGAGAATTTTTCCAAACCAAGTAAACATTAACCTTTCTAATAAATCCTTAATTCAAATATTAGAAGGTCCATGTGTATATAGACATTCCTAATCACAATCAAGCTATATAAAGTTATTTCCATAAGAGAAACAAGAAAATTCTAAAGGAACCTCTATAGGTGAAATGTTAAACAAAACCATGCAGCCTAGTTGTAAATGAACGAAGGGTCCCACGTTATAAGAATCTTGAGATAATCATAATCAACAAATTAATTTTTGAGAAACAAACCCGTATATAATACTAATTGAATATTAGGAGACTCATAGTTGTTTAAAATGAATTTATTTAATAAACTAGATCTGGATAACTAATGGAATTGGAGAAAGGAACCAGCTGCTCATCCTCTATTAAAGACTAATGCGATGCAAAATAAAGTAATTAAAGTTTTAAAAATAGGAAATTTTAAACCTTATGTGTTTAATTCTATTTAAAACTATTAGGTCATACAATGAAAACCTAAAGGTAATGAATATGTAAACCATGAAAAGGTCATGTCGTGGAGTATGCCTATCCTATGTTTCTTATTGTTATTAGGTTATTGTCCCGGTTTATGTCATTTGAGTAAGAAATTGATGGGTACCCTATGTTATCCTATTGTATGCATGGGTTCACGTTTATGTAAGTGTCCTATGTGATGTCGAGTTTCTTTATTTGGATCCTATGTGGTGTTGTGTAGCATGTAATTGAAGTAAAAAAAATATTCCTATAATTTTACTGTTGTATTTTGGTGTTGAAAGTGTGGGTATTACATATGGTATATGAGCTGAGGTTCATACTCTTGAACCTCCGGGACTTATTGGATTTGTGATGATCTTGCATGGTGGTGGTGGATATGGGAATAGTAATGTGATATGTGTTGTGATGTGACCAATGTTGTAATTGTGATATTATGAATGCACATTTTATGCATGTCACTTAGTGTGTATTTGTTATCATGTTGATGTGTTTGTAATGAGATTATTTGATCTCCTTTTTGTGGACTCAATGATGAATTCACCAGTGATGTGCCGCCTTGTTGTGTGTTAAAATAATGTTATTATGGATTATGGAGTGTTGAAGTGTTTTTTTATTATGTGATATGAAGGTGTGTTGATGTGTGGCATGAAAAATTGATGTATACTCAATTGGATTTTATCGTGATGTCGCCACCATGTTGTGATGGATCATGTGTGTCATGATGTTGTATTGCAATTGACTATATGTTGTAATATTATTAACTATTTTCATCATGCGTATAATTTGTGTAATATGTGATGGTTCATGTCATGAATTAGGGGAATATGGTTATCGTATGACCCCTAATTTGTAGTACTTGCACCTTAGGTGCATTATGTGGAAAAGTGATGTATCATAACTATGAAAGTAATGATTTTGTTATACCTTGTATATATACCATGTGTAAGATGCTATGGTTAATGTGCATGAATCACCATTGTGTTAGTGATGTAGTTATGTGTTATGTTGTGAACCTTACACTAGACGACCCTAAGGGAAGAAACCGTCAAGAGTGTATGTGTGGAGAGAGGAGGCATGGACCATATTTTCATAATCTTGAGCTGAGTACGAGTGAGGAAGTGGAGTCTTATATAGACTGAAAACCCACTTCTATTTGTTTAGTATACTTTGAGCTTGCTCAATATATTATGGGTGCACACCACCTTAGGCTCAACTTATGAAAACTAGCATCCCCTTCTCTTTCCTATTGGGTTGTCCATCGAACAATCCTTTTTGTGATTTTGACTATGTGGGGCTTAGTGGGAGTATGGAGGGATGATTCAGGTAGAGATGATGATAATTACATTATTTGATATAATCATTTCTGGCTACATTTATATTTCTATGAGTTTAGGCTTGACAATCGAGTGCCAGCAACTCGATGAGTACTCCTTTGGTGGCCGTATGAGGCCGATAGTGACTATAATGTGTTATTTCTCAATACGTATTTTATTTGTAAATTAATCATTATCTCTTTTCTTGTCAGAACCAACAATTTTCTTAATTGATGTGTGCTTATATTTTGGGGATTTTTTTATTTGTTGCACTAACTATGGCTATTTAGCCATTTTTTTCTTAGTTTCAAATTTTCTTTTCATATTTAAAATTTTTATAGCCTAGCCCTAGACTTAGGATTTTTTCCACTTGCAATTTGAAACAGATTGTTTTGCTAGTTCTAATGTCGTAATGTGTTGGAATAGGGTCATGGGATTCACCATAAAGTGGTGGAACCTATGCACCCACTTCATTGTATGGGGGTATGACCCTAGGAGTTACAGATAACTAGCACATTTTTTAACCATGAGTTGTTATGTCACTTGGGTGGGGGTGACGGGGCTCTATGTGCCCAGGGCCATAGGGTGACCCGACCTCATTAAATGGAGAAAGGAGATGGGGCTCTATGATTGAGTGATCTGATATTCTTGATAGGGCTCTATGGTTGAGTGACCTAATTTTCTTGATGGGGCTTTATGGTTGAGTTACTCGGATATGGAAAAATCAGGTGACGGGGCTCTATGATTGAGTGACCCGACTTGGTTTTGGCACTATGATTATTTCTCTTTGGGAGGTATATGGAGTTGTTTGGTGATGGTTTGGGATGTATATGGAGTTTTTGTGATGCTTTAGGAGATATATGAAGATTGTTTTGTGATGTGTGGAGTTGGTGTTGTGAGTTATGTGTACTCTTGTGAGTCTTATTACACATTGTTATTTCTGAGGCTTGACACTCCCCTGGGCTGATATATACTATTAGATCTTGTTTTGGAACTGTGTCGGTATAGTTATTATTTCAGGTCATGTGATATCGGTTGCCTTTGTATCAACGTCAATATTCTCTGTTTGTTATCACTTGTGTGTGTTGGATCTATGCCTGTGAAATAATTGTTGGATATTATTTGATATTTGGACTACTTGTTTCATTCCATGGTGGAATGAAAGGTCTTATGATGTGATATAGTCATGAAATTATGTAGCAAGATGTCTCGTGAGTCATTTGTGTTGTGTTAAGTTTTGGGTGACATCTTGAGGCCAATTATTGTTGGGCACCCACAAACATAAGACAATTGAAAATTCTAAACAATGAGTATTAAGATCTTGAGATAAGGAATACTTGTAAATAAAAAGACTAAGTAATAAATTAAAAGAGAAATTTCAATCCTCACAGAACATTAAAATTTAAGATATCTTCAAAATTAGTTTGCTTCCTTGTGGTCGAGATTTACCGAAAAGTTCTTTTGTTAAACAACAAGTGTAATTTTTTACTTTCTTTCCTACATACCCTTCGATATTTGACATTTTGTCGCATTGAGGATGATGATATTCTAAGGGGAGGGAGATATAGTGCCACTCCATGTCCAATCCTAGAGCCACACACTTTTCTAATGACAGAGCATGAAATGAAACATCCTAAGAATCTTTTCAAACTGTCATTTCTTTACAAAAAAATACAAGTAATCTATTCAAGATCCAAAGGTGTTAACCACAGTAATGAAACCCAAGTTAACATTGTAAACTTAGCAGTAATTGATGGTGCCAAAGAGTGCATCTTGCATGCATAATTACAAAAAAACATGACAGAAACCTACGAGGAAATGTACTAAGTGGAGCTCAACCAATTAACCACCTAAAATCAGTCCATTTCTCGGTTCTTTGAAACCGCATGCAAAGAGAGACTGTGACTCTAATATCTCATCATGATCTAAACACAAATTTATTGTTTTGGTTTTGTATTTTTTTAACGGTATTGTTTGGCTATGAGAGGATCTACTTGATGATCTTGATCTGATCATTTTGGGAAAAATAATATTGAGGATTAGAAGGTGCTTCATGTGGGTGTAATGTGTAGTTACGTTTTTTTTCTTCTTATGCTTCTATCAACCTATGTTATTTACAGTGTAACCATTACAACTTCATTCTTAAGGTAGTTGCTCTTACCACTTCATTATTACTCCTTACTCCTTTCTCTTTTTATTTCAAGTAGATGGTGTTTGTTAAGACCGCACGAGAGTTCCTTTTCTACTATCCTACTCATGGCTTTGCAAGATTTTTGTTTTGCTCTTCCCCTTCCTAGAAACCCTAAGTTTTACTTATCTCATTAATTGTTCTAGCATCCTCCTTCACTGCACCAAAATGGGAGATTAGAAAATGCCTCGTGACATGTCTGACAAATTACCAAAAAAAAATGTTTGCATGGAGTGTCTTGTTTTCTGCATTTATTTTCAAATGGTTTTGTTGAATGGATTTGGAAACTTGAATAAAATGTAAAAATGTGTGTATATAGTTGAAGACACGTAGACAAAGTTATTATTAAAAGGGGGTTCCTCAAAAAAACATAGTCTCACTGCATCGCAATCAAAATTTTGGGTTATGTTAAACAAATTTATCAAAAGGGAGGCCTTGAGGGGATTATTGGCACTGCTAAGTGAAGCATGATGTGAGTAGGGAGAACACTCTAGAAAGGGGTGTCATTTCATCCATGTGAACTACTTGATAAAATGCCTTAAAGGAATATGGTCTCTTAGAGCGTGATGAGGAGAAGATATTTCATCCTTACCATTATTTCTAACCCATGCAAAATAAAGAGCTTTGCAAAAAGATATGGATACAAATGGAGGAATTGTGTTTTCATGCAAACTGTCGCTAGGAAGCCTGAAGCTGATGCGGTCTCGTCAAATGTGGTGATCACGAGTTTAGCGTAAAAAGGTATGGTTTTCTCCTTTTCGCTTGCACTAAATTCTACTTTCATCATTTCTTGCATTTGGAAATTAAATGTTAATTATTAGGAAATGTAACTCCAACCAATGATAAAAACCTTACTTCATTTGGAACTATCAAACATAAAAAAATTATGACCCCAAAAGTTATGCGCATGGAGCGCCACACCAAAATATACCACAAACTTGAAACTCCTTGACGATTCTCCAGGTAACATAAGAAACTATGTGGAAACTTAACCAAGTTTTTGAACATAATTAACTCCCTTGCATGTCAAATTTCTAAGCCCACTAAGCTTATCAGTCACTTGTAGGAACGTGCTCTTTTTAGCAAAACGTGATCGGTTTTAGCCTACTGATTACTTTACTTAGTTGGACTAAAAGTGAAACCCATTTCCACCAATCCATAGACCTCTAGAAATATAATCATAATCCATCTAAATTTCAATGAAAATGTCTTTGGATTCTAGTTTTGCAAGTAGGTTTTGGGACCCACTAGTCGCTGAGTGACAAGAATTGCTATCGCAATTATAATAACTGTCCCCAGAGTTTCCCTTGTAACTTGAGCTCTACTCTTCGTAATAAACCTCCGTCAAATACGGTGAAATCCATGTATATGGGAAAGTATGCAGGAATAATAAAACTTTTGTTCAAACTTCAAACAAGTGTTTTCAAGGCCCAATTTGTGAGCACTTTAGATGTTTCAACCAGCTTGCACCAAAATTGCAACTTTAGCTAAACACACCTTCTAAGGGTTCTGTTGACTCCTAACTAACCGTGGAACCTTGTACATATTGTTTCCACACTTTATAGAGTATGAATTGATCAAATTATTATATGAATTCTTTTGGGAAATTATGATGTTTCTCTCTCTTCCTTTTCTCTTTCTAGAAGTAACTATGATATTTTGACTAGTTCTAAAAATGTAAATGAGTTATAAATGTTCATGGGTTAGAAATGATATGAAAATTTTATAATATATGTGATTATGATATGATGAATAGAAAGAAAAATGAAATCAATAATTTCTCTCTCTTCCCTTTCTCTCTCTAGAGATAATTATGAAAATATTGATTGGGTTTTTAAAAAACAAATGGGTCAAAATGTATATGAGTTGAAATAAAATTAAAATTGGATACGGGATGTTACGGTGATTTGAAAGAAAATGAATCCTATATTTTCTTCTTCCTTCCGTTATTCTTTTGTCTCTCGTTCCCTTTCTCTATCACTCTCTATCGTATGTTCTAATTGTTTGAAATGATGGATGCATGAAATTTATGCTTGAGTGTAGGTGATTTCCATACTCAGTCCTAGGACTGATGCAATGTTGAGTACATGTACTTTGAAAAAGAGGATTTTTTTGGATGTGATATGTTGTAATTAATATGTTATTTTTGTAATGTTATATTTAAATTGCAATACATGTATTACCATAGAATAATGATATGTATTATTGTTTGAAGAATTGTTCTTTGTGTATTTTGAAAAGAGAATTCCAATGTGGCTATCTTTTATAGTGTAAAATTGGATGTGAAGTTTTTTTTTTTTTTGGCAAATAGTTTTTTGAAAGGGACTATACCCTTGAGAACAAAAGAGGGCCTAGAAGCCAGAATAGGAAAGAGAACCAGAACAAAAAGGATCAAAATCTAGATGGGACAATGAATCCCAAAGTAGCCAAAGAGCAGCTACCACTACAAAACCAAAACAGAGAAGCGCAGCAGTAAAAGCAAAGAAAAATGACAAAGAAAAAAACAACAACAGAATTACACATAAGTGTAGTAAAAGCACCCTCGATTACTTCTTGGTGGATTTGTCGATGCTGGATTTGATAATCTGCCAAGATTTGAACATCCCCAAGGTCGTCATGTGGGCAGAGTCAGTAACATCTAGTTGATCAATGGTCCTTTTGCTTTCCTTATCAGTGCCCCAAAGGGTAGCTGGAACCCCGCTGAGATTGGAGACACTTCGGACATGCTGCTCAATGAACTCCTCAATAGCAGTAAAAATGGCCATATTATAATCATGGTGAGTCTTGGCCTTCCCTAAACGGGAGTCTAAGGAGTTCAGCTTCTTGTAAATATCTTCAAGCTGGCTATTATCCATAGCCACCTCCTCCTCCTTCTTCCTCTTACCTTTTTGTTTTTCCATGTTTTTAACCTCTTCCCTCAACAGCTTCATGTCAGCTTCTAAGGCCTCTAGCCTTTTTGTGGAGCTCTCCATATGTGCTTCCTGAGAACTAGCACTGCTAATATGAAGGAGGTTATGGGCAGTTTCAATCTCCTGAGGACCCTTCCCCACAACAGGGGTATCAAGATTCAGTCTTCTAGAGGACCTGGTAACCGGTCTGGCCGAAGTGGAAGCAAAGGGGGTGGGGGTAGAGGTGGGGGGAATGGGAGATGGAGTCGGGAAGGACGAGATAGGGGTGGTAGCAGCAGTGGCGGGGACAGAATGTGGAGAGATGGGGCTAGCGGTCGTAGAAACGGGTAGAGGGGGAATAGAAGCTAGGGGAGGAAGGGAGGCTAGGAGACCAAAGAAGACATAATTTATGCAGCAAGAAAATTAGCCCCTGGTGTAAAGGAACTACACGAGCATGCTTTTGAAACTCCAAAATGGAGCGCTCAAAAGAGCTAAGTAGATAATGGGGGAAACATACCGTGTGATTCCTACGGAAGTGATTGAGGAAGACAAGATGTTTAGCTAGTACAGTGATGAACCTCCCTTCCAAATAAATGAAATGCACCATCATGCGGGTAACCTCATCATAGGGTGAGGGGATCAAATTGACAAAGCAGGCCTATCGTGACAAAGATAAGCTTCTCAGTTCCTTCAACAAATATCCTCTCCTCAGCTTCTCTATTAGCCCTTTTATTAAAAAAATGGTATCCATCCATGCCAAGGCTAGTCGCATCAGCTATCAGCTCCTCATTGATCGCAATCTTCTGCCCCCCATACTCAATAGTGTGATCCTTCCAATCTTTTGCAAAATGCACTGAAATACTTTGGTCGTGGCCCTGAACCTTCTTCATAAAGTTGGTGATGCCTCCTAGCTTAATATATTCCAAAGCTCCACATCCGCGCTCCCTCTAATCCGGATCTCGCTCGATCAACTGCAAGGAGGGCCCCCATTGTCACCATGCTTAACTGCTTGCAAAAAATATCAGAAACCTTAAGAGCGCTAGTACTAGTCCACCTTTTACTATTGTTATTCATGCAGTGAAAATGCTGATGAGAATAACCGTTGCTTTTCCCACAAATACCCACGTGACTACCGATTTGAACTTATGGAAGTTCGCATGTGGGAACTACGGCCCTTTTCCAAATTTACCCACTCCTATCATTATTAACAATATTGTACCTATGTTATAGAGATATATAACTAATATTTTGCTATGTTAATTATTTGTTTATTTCCTTAACAAACACAATGCTAGGTAAAAACTCCTCTCATCAAAACTAACAAAAATAAAACAACGAGCTATAATTCCTATTGTACTTCATCCTCCCATTTGATTCTTTTTCCAGTATAAAACATTGATCATGTTAATAAAATACTCTGATCTCATTAATCATCTTCATGCTTCACACCTAAGATGTTTTCTTAAGGACCATTTCCTTGATATTTTATGATGTGGTTCTTATATGTTGTTAAACCTATCATATTGGATGAGTGAGGTGATCATGTCTAGGTGTTGCAGGTATGACCATATCCACAATCAATTTAACCCTTTTGTGCAAAATTTCCCTCAGTATTCTAGTGGGTGGTCATATCCTTGCAAGATAATTGGTGGTTGTACGTACGATTGATATCTTGTGAGATTAAAAATATGTGAGTAGAGAATAGGTTTCAAATTAGTTGTGTATTTACTCAAGAATCCAAATAGGTCCTTAGGAGGATTTTCTAGTGCATAAGGTTGTTTGGGATATCTCTCTTTCAATATATGATTATACTTCCATGTCCAAGAGCATTGAAATGAATTGTCTTATGCGAGGTTGTACTCCTTCTAGTCTTAAATTCCTTAGTGTTATGTAAGTTTTATAGTAATTTCATTTGTTCTAAAATGATGTTAATAGAGGACCAAAGTAGCCACGTAAATTCAGTTAGTTAAATCGTAAATAATATTAAACTAAGGAATGACCGCTACAAAAAAAGTACACTATTGAGCGATTTCAAAACCAACTAAAATGTCAAATGTGACCATAAAATGAATGTGATAAAGTAGAGCTCAATGAATAATTAGCTCAAGAAGTATAATTTATGGTCGAAACATCTAATTAACTTGTTGTTAATGAGAGAAAATCCTTATGATGATGAAACAAAAGTATCTTGGAATGTCAAATTAGTCGGTTAGATTCAAGGAAAAATATCTATAAGGGGAACATAGACATAATGTACCCTTCCATGCACAATATTATTGTGAATCAAGAATGATACGAATTAATTAATTAACCTACATAGTTGTTTGTTATAACTTGAAGATTAAAATAATGTATTATTAGTATTAAACAATGTTATGAAATGAACTCTAGATAGTTTTTCTATTGATCTAGTAACCTTGTTTTTTCTTCATGTCAATTTTCATCCTTGTAATAAGAGCATTTTTCCAAACCATCTAAACACTAACCTTTCTAACAAATCCTTAAGTCAAATATTAGAAGATGCATGTGTGTATATACGTTCCTAATCAAAATCAAGCTATATAAATTTATTTCCATAAGACAAATGAGAAATTATTAAGGAACCTCTACAGTGAAATGTTAAACAAAAACATGTAGCCTAGTTGTAAAGGAACGAAGCGTCCCTCGTTATAAGAATATGTAGACAATCATAGTCAACTAAGCAATTTTTGATAGAAAAACATTTATCATAAGAATTGAATATTAGGAGACTCATAGTTGTTTAAAATAAATTTATTTAATAAATGAGCTTTGGATAAATAATGGAATTGGAGAAAGAAACCATGCACACATTCTCCATTAAAGAATAATGCGCTCTAAAGTAAAGTAATTGAGGTTTGAAAAAATAGGAAATTTATGTGTTTTATTCCATTGAAAACTATTAGGTCATACAATGGAAACTTAAACGTAATGAATATGTAAACCATGAAAAGGCCATGTTGTGGAGTATGCCTATCCCATGTTTCTTACACTCGTAATTGGGTCATTGTCTTGGTTTACGTAGTTTGAGTAAGAAATTGATGGGTACCCTATGTTATCCTATTGTATGAGTGGGTTCATGTTTATGTAAGTTTCCTATGTGATGTCAAGTTTCCTTATTTGGATCCCATGTGGTGTGTAGCATGTAGTTGAAGTTAAAAAAATTATTCCTATAATTTTATTGTTGTATTTTGTTGTTGAAAGTGTGGGTATTACATATGGTATATGAGCTAAGGTTCATGCTCTCGAACCTCTCCGGGAATTATTCAAGTTTTGATGATCTTGCATGGTGGTAGTTGAGATGGGAAGAGTAAAGTGATATATGTTGTGATGTGACCAATTTTTAATTGTCATATTATGAACGCACATGTTATGTATGTCACTTAGTGAGTATTTGTTATAATGTTAATGTTTTTTAACGAGTATTTAGTCTCCTTTTTGTGGACTAAATGAGGAGTTCACATGTGATGTGCAACCTTGTTGTGTGTGAAAAGAATGTTATTGCATATTACAAACTATTGGAGTGTTTTGTTAATATGTGATATGAAGGTGTGTTGATGTGTGGCATGAAAACATTGATGTATAGTGAATTGGATTTTATCATGATGTCGCCACCGTGTTGTGATGAATCGTGTGTGTCACCATGTTTTATTCCCTCACAGACCACATCGCACTCACAACATACCGATTGCTGATCATATTATTTTCGCTCCCTCTCTTCTTCCTGCTACAACTAAATCTTCCACCACATGTGGCTTGACCTCACCTTCCTCTGGGGGTTTCTCCATCAAGGGGATTTTATCAATGTAAAATCTAAGAGCCAAGCTCACCAAGCTTCTAATCATTTCTTATTTTCTTGGCTCTTCTTCTTACTTCTCCCCTCAACTAGATTTTTGAGTCTCTTTTTGACATGGATTTAAGAAAGTGGGAGGAGTAGTGGGTGGGGTCTCCACTAGTATATTCTTTATTTGTGGTGGAGGGGAAGGTTTTTATTTTGGCTCTTGTGGAGGGGACTTGGACTTGGAAAGAAAAAGGGAAGAGCTATTGAGATGGGATGGAAGACTAGGAGATGGAGAAGTGGGTTCCATAATGTGAGCAATAGGTGGGAAACTTGGGACTTGAGGTTCCGGTTGAGATGGCACTGATTGGGGAATGGGGAAAGAACCATAAGATAGAAATGCTGAATTTTCCCATTGACCTACAAAATATTCAATGTCCTTAATCCATTCTTCAAGTTAGGGCAACATCTCAATCACGTAGCCAAGTTTCTCTTGTGGGCTGAAATAGCTTGGACTAGGGCCTTCCCATGGACAATGGACCCTGAATCCAATCTTGAATGTTTTCTCTAGATGTGTAGCCCAGGCCTGCATCATACCTACCTCTAATTTCTCAATTTTCAGTTGCAGATCAAAATCTCCAGGTGAAGGATAGCCTCCAAAATCTATATACCCCTTCTCTTCAACAACTCCATAGTTTGGTGGATGACCAAACTGATCTATATTCTGCTCGTATGGGTATGCACGCTACTAATATTCATTGTAGTACATATTCGGAGGCTTTTGAAAGTACCTTGAGAATATATGCTGCAAATGTGGAGGTATGTCTAAATGGCATTGCTGCAATATAGAATTCCATGAGGGAATGAAGTCATGATTGCAAAACTTCATGGATGGAAGAAAGTGGAAAGATGTGGAAGGAAAATTAATGGAAATGGATGGAAAGAGAAAGTACACAACTCGAAGAGTGGGTTGTTCGACTAGATGGAGTCACCATATGTGTTTGAGAATGCATCTCCAAAGGCTAAGATTTCGACAAGAACACATCAACTTGTTGAAATGAACTACACACATGTAAAAGACATTCTCAAAAATATCTCAGTTGAACACTTGTGAAATTTAAATATTTCACCTCTTTTTGGTCCCACTTTGGGTGTGCAAAACCGCTATGTCAAAATTACAAAGACCTCTTAAATGGCCCGAGTGTGAATGGGGAATTCAGCAGTGACCTACATAACATGGTCCATATCTCAAGTTGTGGGACTTGGGAACTTGAGATGGACCTCTGGAGAAGGCCGGTTTCCTCCAACTAATGCTAATGGTAAAATACTCCTAATGCAAAAAAGAAACCTAACTACAACTATCCTAACAATGTCAAGGAGACGGGGAGACAAAAAGTGTAGGAAGAGGGAAATCCTACACATACGGGGTTGATGACACCAAAAAAGGGGAGAGATACTCTAATGAGGGAGGAAGAAGAGGGAAAAATAGAGCTGCGAAGGTCAGAACAATAGTGACACAAACCCAAACTCCATCTTCCATCTGCACTCCATGAAACACAACATCTTACACCTATAAATGTGAAATACATACACAAAAAACAAACACGAAATGGAGAGGTGCGAAGAAACAACAAAATGTGAGAAAGGGTTGATAAACTCTAGAAAAACAAGATTTATTGCTTTATAAGGTGCACAAACCATTACATTAATGCTCCGAGGCATAAATATGCTTTCCTGGTAAAGGAAAAGGCTTACACTCAAATGGAGTCGAGGAAAAAAATTGCAAGAGTTTCCCCAGCTCCCAGAATGTCTCTCTAGAAATATGAGGGGTTCGATAGTATTATATATCCATTTTAACCCACCCTCATTAAAGAAGTATGGGCACCCGTACAATTTCTCTTCCCAATGGTACTTTTTTCAAAAAGACATGGGTACCATACTTCATTAAATATGGTTGTTGGGTTATCATTCGTTAGCTACCTTCGCTTGCCTAGGACTCATGGGCCACCCAACCATGTGACTTATCCAACCATGTCGTACCACAAACCAGGCATCCAAATTCATGATACGTCTAACCATGTGTCACAAAAATTTGACCGTCCAACCCAAGGGGGTTGGACACCATCCAACTATGTGGGCCGTACATTATCGCGTGGTCGCCACCAACCTCGCTTTGTCATTTCTACATCATGGGTCATCCAACCCAAGGGGTTGGACAGTCATGTATTTATATCATACAATGAGCTTCCTAACCAACCTAACGGTCATCCATCTATCGGGCTGATGAACCTATTCACCTGCTTGACCTTGTGTGTCACTTGTATGCTTTACGACACGTCCAACCGGGTGACCCGACCAATGCCGCCGACCATCTCAACCAACCAACCCAGTTAACCAACCTATCTGACCAACCTAGCCATCCATCCTTTTTCTGCATGATGCTTCACCCATCCTACCCATCCGTCCAACCCATCCGACCAACCCAGCCGACCAACCCAATCGACCAACCTATCACCCGACCAACCATGTCAACAAACCCGGATGACCAACCTAGCCAACCAACTCAACTCGACTAACCCGGCTGACCAACCCTTTGAAATTTTCTAATTTCACAATGTGCCCGACCAAAAACTTGAACATTCACCATGACAAGTGGTAAAGACCAAATCGACGAGCCAAAACACGGGATTCCTTTTTTCTAATGTGGTGTAGATTTGACGGTCGTCTACCCATCTAAGAATTATGAAGAGCTAATTCCATTCATGGTGATTTATTCGAATTAACCCAAGGGGGTAAATTTGGGATAATACCAAGTTTTCACAATCTTGAGTGAGTATGAGTGAGGAAGTGGAGTCTTTTATAGCCCGAAAACCCACTTCTATCTATTTAGTATACTTGAGCTCCTGTTGACATTTTTGCACCTGCAAAAAATGTCAACTCAAACTTTTAAAGTTTCTCATATTGGTCAATTATGAGTCCTGTTATGTTTGGGATAGCCACCTTTGATTTAGATTCGCTTTTAATTGTTTGGTTTTGACAGAGACTTGGAAGTCATTTGGAATCAAAACTACAACTTGGGTACAGTTTAAGGATGCCATGCCTTATAGATGCAACCATTCCATTTAAAACCTTCGTCAGAATTGTGCAACTATGAATAACCATTGCAAAGCCCTGAAGAAGGTAGGAAGGGAAACATGTATCAGACATGATGTTCTGAAGCTACAGACAGGTGGTAGTTTTGAGGGATAATTTGCACTTTTTACATGCAGTGAGCGACAATAAGGTACACTTGATCGTTTACTTATTTCTATGATTAAGTGAATTATTTAAGTGTTTTGAGTTATATAAGTTCATTAATTATCCACACAAATGAAAGAAAGTAAAAAAGGAAGGAAATACATCTCATAACACGAAAATATTTTCATTTATTCATTAGGAATAATAGTACATATTTTTCTCACACAAGCCATGAGAAATAACTAAAAGGAAAGACAATGCATATATTTATGAAGCTAAAAATGTAAAGAGGTAAAATAAACCCATCATTGCCTTGAGGGAGTGTTCTTCTCTTTCTAAAACTATTTTTCTAGCTATCCACTACAATTGCATCATGGTACCTGAGAAGGGAGAAGCAAACAATCATCAATACTGAGCTCAGGGTTTAATTTAACTCTTTATACTTCCAACTTCAGAAATTCATGCATTCAAAAGTGTATTATCAGGTGAAGCAGAAGAATCAGATTTTAGAGGCTGAAGTCGACTGAAATGAGATAAAATTGTATCTAAAACAGAATGTAAAAGAGTACATCACTATAAACATACAACTTTTCAACAGGTTATCATTGGTGTTAAAGTGGGGCTATTAGCCAATACAAAAGTTCATTTCTACTCCCAAAATGATTAATGGATTACAACTATTATTTTGAGATGGAAGATTCCAATAATAACGAGAAACCAATTGCATTCAAGCACTCATCTCAGAAGGAATTTCAATTTTCAAGTGATCTCAGATTGGAAAGGATTAAAGCAAGTATGCTCAAAGGGGTGCTATAGAATTTTCAAAGAATCAAGTTGATCCTGAATAATGAATTACAACAGAATTGATTTTCCAGAATACAAAAATTGAGCCAAGGATTTCAGAATAGACCTGAAGTAATATACAAAACCTATTTTTGCAGAGAAGCAAACTGACACACACAGTGGCTGAGCTTCAGACTTCAACAATGGCGTTCATAGTGAAACAAAACTATCAGAGGAAGGATGAAACTAAAATCTACATCTACCCAGAGATCTCTAAAAATGACAGATAAAAGATTACCCAGAATGGAAATCATCCAAAAAACCCTCCACAACCGTTCAAGGTAAGCTAATAGGAGAATCACGGAGACCATGATAATAAAATATAGACCAACTTCGAGTAAATAAAAGTTATTCTTTTTATGACACCCATTGAAGATAAATCTGGCTCAAACCAATATTCAAAAGCCACTTACCTTGTTACATGAGAAATGAGCTCAAAGTTTTCAATCATGGCAGCTAGCACCCAGAGCTCAGTAAATGCACAGAACCAACTCAAAACGGCCATTATTTTGTGACAGAATGCCTCTTAAAGCTTAGAAGCAACAGAAATAGTGGCCACTTTGAAGACCAACTCACAGAGATCAATAATAACACAGATTCAAGCTTCAGAACTCAATAATGGTGGCCAATAAAGAAACCAGAGATTTCAAAAGTATACAAAGCCGAGCAAAAAGATATAGATTCACTTGAACATAGAGAACTATTTACACAAATTGAAGCCCCTCAAAATGAGCTCGAATAGAAACAAAAAGCTCCATGAGAAATCTTAGAAGTGAACATTCATGGCGGCTAGGAAAAATTGACCAGATCTCATGAAGAAAGCCAAGTAACAGAGCTTGAAGGCTTCATCAATGGCTACCATTAAAAATTTATAGAGTTCGTTTAGCTCGACTAGAGCTCAAGAATGAAAATGTGAAAGATTAGGGTTTTGAGTGTTTTACTCATCAACGATCCAAAGTAACCTAACTCACTCTAAGTTAATGATCAGAGGATCAAAGACTATAAATCAACAAGTGCAGAGATCAACATTCCCAAATAGTTCATCAAAATCGATGCAAAAGTCATCTAAATGGAATGGCGGTCGACTTAGTCAAAGTTCAAAAAAATCAAATTGTAAAGTTTTCATCCGTAGGCCCATAGGCCCAAGAAGGATGCGTGTTGTCACCAAAGTGGAAGTGGAGAAATGGAGGTCAGGGTTCATTTAGGTTTTGAACCTTAAAATCTAAAAATTTAAAAGTTCTAAAGTTTCCCACAAGCCCAAGCCTCCATGATGAGAAATTCAAAGCCGAGGGAGAAAAGTCAAAAATCAATTCCACATAGTATCGGTGGAGCGGCGGGTTTTCTCAAAGTTTTGAGACTTTATGCAAATGTGGTTAAAATTCCAAGTTATTCCATGTGCCGCATTTCCCTTGTGCGGAAGGCCGGAGAAATTTTTTCCTTTAGGGCTCGAAGCAATTAACCATGGTCATGCCCACCAACCACATTAATTGTGGGGGCAAACCCTAAATCACAGTCAAAGATCAATGGTGCAGGTCCATCAAGGACAGAGATCGATGGCGATGATAAAAAAGACCAAACCCAACCAGAGTTTAAAAACACATATACGTGGTGAGTGGATAGGAAACCCTAGTTTGGGTTGAGTTAAAATGCCACCGACAAATAGCCAAGGGTTGACTCATCATGCAGAAGGGGCCAGCCCTGTGTCCATCAAATAATCATTGTAATATTGACTAAATTCCAAACTATAGTATATGCTCCAAATAATACGAGTGTCGACCAAATCATGCCAACAATGATCACCGAAAAGGTGAGTCTTTCAAACCATACATTATCCAATGTGCAAAGGCCGACAAGTGTATACATGCATATATTTATCACAAAGGTGGTAGACTATAGTCTAAGGTCGGATAATTAAGAGTGGCCAAACCAATGAAGACTAATGGTCAAGTTCAAAGGTGGTCCCCACTAGTGGGAAGGTTAGAGATAATTTACACTGTGCTATCCATGTGATCACTAGAAGACAGAACAAGTGTCAACATCAGAGACAAAGGTGGTCCTAATCAGGATAGATATTTGGATGAATTATTTTACAAAGTATTGCAATTAATGTAATTTATTTTTGCTCAATACATAGGAGTATTTTTGCATGCCTTCACAATAGGACAAAATAGAGAAGAAGACAGAGTTACATGTAGAGATACTTGCCTAGCAAGCAATCTTATTCACCCTTCTTTCTTAAAAATAGAACATTCAACTTCAGTTTGACTTTAATGTAATTAAGGCTAATAATACCTATTTGTAATTGCATTCTCTATTTTTTCCTTTATCTATTATTAAATAAAGGATAAAAATAAGATGCATGGGTGAGTACAAGCCTTAGGCTATTTTTAGGAAGGGGGTGAAAATTATTTTTCTATATATTGTGTGCCTTTGCAAAGCACAGAGGATGAACTTCTAGAGAGGAACATCTAGAGGACTTTTGGATATAGAAGTACTGAAGCAATTTTTTCCAGTTTTTCCTTCTAAGTGTGAAGTAATTTCTACCTTCCCAATTATTTGCATAGTCTTGTGTATGTTTCTATTAGTCTTGTGAATGTAAATTCCCTAATTAATCATCTTACCTTGTTGCAAAATTTAGTAGTTTCTACATGATATTAATGTGCATGTTTAGCTTAGCAGTATTGTTGTGATAATCTCCCTCAATACCTCCAAGTGTTTTTCCCTTAATATTCTACAGAAGAACTATTGGTTCGTGCACCCAAAATCCTTCACATATCAATTGTGCATATACTTAGTCAAAGCCCTCATACAAATTTGGTGTATCACCTTAGTTTAATTATTTTATAGTCATCTTTTACCCTTAAACCCTAGAATCAATTTAGGATACATCAACAAGGAACCGACCTTGATACGGAGACTCACCTCAAAATAGGTATACCCACAGACCTGAGGTGTTTCCATTGTATCTACGAAAGAGAGAGATCAAATTTTGCAAGCTTAGAAAACCTGTAGCCATCTCTCTATAGGGTGCACTTTCGAGAGATAGCACTTCCTCAATATATTGTGGGTGCGCACCACCTTAGGTTCAACTTATGCAAACTAGTGTCCCATGCTCTTTCCAATTGGATTTTCCATCGAAAAATCCTGTGTGATTTTGACTATGTTGAGCGTTGTGGGAGTATGGAGGGATGATCAAGTAGTGATTATGATCGTTACATTATTTGATATACTCATTTCTAATACATGTATATTTTTATGAGCCGAGGCTCGACATCCCGAAAGCAACAACTCGATGAGTACCCTTTAGTGCCTATATGAGGTCGATAGTGATTATAATGTTCTATTTCTCAATACGTATTTTATTCATAAATTAATCATTATCTCTTTTCTTGTTAGAACTAGTAGTTTTCTTTATTGATGTATGCTTATATTTTTGGATTTTTATTTGATTGTTGCACTAACATGAAGATTTTTCACTAATTATATATATTTACCCATTCTTTTTTCTTACTTTTATATTTTCTTTTGATATTTAAAAGTTTTATAGCCTATCCCAAGGCTTAGGATTTTTTCCACATGCAATTTGAAATGGATTGTTGTGTTGGTTCTAATGTCGTAATGTGTTGGAATAGGGTCATGTGATTCACCATGGAATGGTGGAACCTATGGAACCGATTCATTGTATAGGGGTACACCAAAAAGAGCTACATATAACTAGCGGTTTTTTGAACCATGAGTTACTATGTCACTTGGGTGGGGATGATGGGGATTTATGTGGCTAGGGCCATAGGGTGACCCGGCCTCATTACATTGAGAAAGGATATGTGACTCTATGGTTGAGTGACCTGATATTCTTGATGGGGATCTATGGTTGAGTGACCCGATATTCTTGATGGGGATCTATGGTTGAGTTACCCAATATGGAAAAATTAGGTGACGGGGCTCTATGGTTGAGTGACCCGGCTTGGTTTTGGCACTATGATTCTTTCTCTTTGGGAGGTATATGGACTTGATTGGTGATTCTTTGGGAGGTATATGGAGTTGTTTGGTGATGCTTTGGGATGTAAATGGAGTTGTTTTATGATGATTTAGGACATATATGGAGATTGTTTTGTGATGTTTTGTGATGTGTGGAGTTGGTGTTATGAGTTATGTGTACTCTTGTGAGTCTTGTTACACATTGTTATGTTTGAGGCTTGACGCTCCCCTGGGTTGATATATACTATTGGATCTTGTCTTGGAAATGTGTGGGTATAGTCATGGTTTTTAGGTCAAGTAATACCGGTTGCCTTTGTATCAGCGTCACAAGATTCTTTGTTTGTAAATCACTTGTGTGTGTTGAATATATTCCTTTGATATAATTGTTAGAGATTCTTTATTATATGGACTAATTGTTGTCATTCCATGGTGGAATGATAGGTCTTGTGATGTGATACATTCGTTAAATTATGTATCAATATGTCTTGTGGGTCATTTGTGTTTTGTTTTGTTTTGGGTGATATCTGGAGGTGAATTATTGGTGGGCACCCATAAACATAATACAATTGAAAATTCTAAACAATGAGTATTAAGATCTTGAGATAAGGAATACTGTAAATAAATAGACTAAATAATAAAGTAAAAGAGAAATTTCAATCTTCATAGAACATTAAAATTTAAGATATCTCCAAAATTAGTTTGTTTCCTTGTTCTCACATTTTATCGAAAATTTGTTTCGTTAAACAACATTCTTCATTTTTCCATTCTTTCCTATGTATCCTTCAAGCTTAAAAAATTTTCACATTGAGGATGATGTTGTTATAAGAGGAGGGAGATATAATTCCCCTCCATGTCCAATCCTTGAGCCACACACTTGTCTCGATGACAGAGCATGAAATGACACATCCTAAGAACATTTTCAGACATGTCATTTCTTTGTAGAAAAATTACAAGCAACCCTATTTAAGATCTAGAGGTGTTAACCACAAGGAAACCCAAGTTAACATTGTAAACTTAGCAGTAATTTGATGGTTCCAATGATCGCATCCTGCACGCATAATTACAAAAAATATGGCATAACCTACGGGAAATGTGCTAAGTGGAGCTCTACGAATTAACCACCTAAAATCAGTCCATTTCTTGGATCTTTGAGACTCAGTGCAGGAGATACTTGTAAGTCTAATATATCATCATGATCTAAACACAAATTGATTGTTTAGGATCTGTATTTGTTTTTTAGCGGGTTCATTTGGCTATGAGAGGATCTACCGACAATCATTGATCTGATTATTGTGGACAAAAGAATATTGAGGATTAAAGGTGCTTCATCCGGGTGTACTTGTGTAGTTACATTTATTTTTCTTCTATGAACTTGTGTTATGTGCAAAGTGTAACCATTATAGCTCCATTCTTAAGGTAGTCATTGCTACCTCTTCTTTCATACTATTTTCTCTTTTATTTCAAGTACATGGTGTTTGTTAAGACTACATGAGAGGTCTTTGTCTGCTATCCTACTCATGGATTTGCAAGATTTATTGTTTCAATCTTCCCAACCAGAAACCCCTAAGTTTCCACAGATCCATTAATTGTCTAGCATCCTCCTTCGTTGCACCAAAATGGGAGATTAGAAAATGCCTCATGAAATGTCTGACAAATTACCAAAAAAAAATGGTTGCATGGAGTGTCATGTTTGCTGCATTCCTTTTCAAATGGTTTTGTTGAATGGATTTGGAAACTTGAATAAAATGTAAAAATGTGGGTATATAGTTGAAGACACGTAGACTGGTTATTATTAAAAGGGGGTGCCTCAACAAAACATAGTCTCACAGGCTGCAATCAATGTTGTGGGTTATGTTAAATAAATTTATCAAAAGGGGGGCCTTGAGGGGATTATTGGCATTGCTAAGTGAAGCATGATGTGAGTAGGGAGAACACTCTAGCAAGGGGCATCATTTCAGCCATGTGCACTACTTGTTAAAATTCATTAAAGGTATATGGTCTCTTAGAGCGTGACGAGGAGATGACATTTCATCCTTACCATTACTTCTAACCCATGCAAAATAAATATATTTACAAAAATATATGGATACAAATGGAGGAATTGCATTTTCAGTAAATTGCTGTTGCTAGGAAGCCTAAAGCGATCGCGGTCTCATCAAATGTGGTGATCGCGAGTTTAGCATAAAAAGGTATGGTTTTCTCCTTTTTACTTGCACTAAATTTTGCTTTCATCATTTATTGCATTTGGAAATTAAATGATAATTATTAGGAAATGTAACTCCAACCAATGATAAAAACCTTACTTCATTTGGAACTATCAAACATCAAAACAATTATGACCCCAAAAGTTATGCACATGGAGTGCCACACCAAAATATAATGCAAACCTGAAACTCCTTACATGACCCCTGGTAACATGAGACACTATGTGAAAAATTAACCAATTTGTTTGAACTTAATTAATGTCCTTGCATAGGTGTGAATTTATAAGCCCACTAGGCTTATCAGTCACTTATAGTGACGTGCTCTTTTTAGCAAACCATGATCAATTTGAGCCTACGGTTATTTCGTTTAGTTAGAGAAAAATGAAAACCATCTTAACCTATCCTTATATCACAACAATAGAAACATAATCCATCTACGTTTCAATGAAAATGCCTTCGGAGACTAGTATTGCAAGTAGGTTTCGGGGCCCACTGTCACTGAGTGACAAGAGTTGTTGTCACAATTATAATAATGGGCCCCAAAGTTTCCCTTGTAACTTGATCTCTTCTCTTCGTAATAAACTTCCATCAAACATGGTGAATTCTATGTATATGGGAGAGTACGTAGGAATCATCAACCTTTGTGTTCAAACTTAAAACGAGTGTTTTCAAGGCCCAATTTGTGAGCACTTTAGATGTTTTGACCAATTTGCACCAAAATTTCAACTTTAGCTAAACATACCTTCTAAGGGTTTTGTTGACACCTAACTAACCGTGGAACCTTGTACGTATCGTTTCCACACTTTAGAGAGTATGAATTGATTAAATTCTTGTATGAATCCTTTTGAGAAATTATGATGTTTCTCTCTCTTCCCTTTACTCTTTCTAGAAGTAACTTTGATATTTTGACTGGTTCTAAAAATGTAAATGAGTTATAAATGTTGATGGGTTGGAAATGATATGAAAATTTGATAATATATGTGATTATGATACGATGAATAGAAAAATAAATGAAATCCAAACTTTCTCTTTCTTCCCCTTTCTCTATCTAGAGCTAGTTATGAAAATATTGATTGGGTTTTAAAATACAAATGGGTAAAAATGTAGATAAGTTGAAATGAAATGAAAATTTGATACAAGATGTTGCGATCCTTTGAAAGAAAATGAATCCTCTATTTTCTACCTCATTCCCTTACTCTTATATCTCTAGCTTCCTTTCTCTATCTCTCTCTATCAGTATGTTTTGATTGTTTGAAATGATGGATGTGTGGAATTTATGTTTGAGTGTAGGGTATGTCCATTATCATTCCTAGGACTGATTCAAGGTTAGTGCGGGTACTCACGAACAAGAGGAATTTTCTGGATGTGATATGTTATAATTAATGAGTTTTCATTGTAATGTTATATTCACCTTGCAATACATGTATTACCATAGAATAATGATATGTATTATTTTCTGAAGAATTGTTCTTTGTATATTTTGAAAAGAGAATGCCAATGTGGCTATATTTTATAGTGTCGAATTGATGTGAAGTTGTACTCAATGTTGTACCTATGTTATAGAGATATCAAACTAATCTTTTGTTATGTTAATTATTGGTTTATTTCCTTAACAACCACAATGCTAGGTAGAATATCCTCTCATCAAAACTAACGAAAAAAAAATAACGAGCTATAATTCCTATTGTACTTCATCCTCCCATTTGAGTCTTTTTCTAGGATATAAAACATTGATCATGTTAATAAAATACTTTGATCTCATTAATCATATTCATGCTTCACACCTAAGATGTCTTATTAAGGACCATTTCCTTGATATTTTATGATGTGGTGCTTATATGTTGTGAAACCTATCATATTGGGACGAGTGAGGTGATCATGTCTAGGTGTTGTAGGTATGACAATATTCTAAATCAATTTAAACCTCTTCTGCGTAATTTCCCTTGGTACCCTAGTGGGTGGCCAAATCCTTACAATATAATTTTTGGTTGTACCAACAATTTATCTCTTGTGAGATTTAAAATATGTGAGTGGAGACTACATTTCAAATTACTTGTGTATTTATTTAACAATCGAATAGGCCTTTAGGAGGATTTTGTAATTCATAATATTGTTTGGGATATCTCTCTTTTAATATACACTTATACAACCATGTTCAAGATCATTGAAATGAGTTGTCTTGTGCGAGGTTGTACTCCTTGTAGTCTTAAATACCTTAGTGTTATGTAAGTTTTATAGTAATTTCATTTGTTCCAAAATTATGTTAATACAAGACCAAAGTAACTGCGTAAATGTAGTTAGTGAAAGGATAAATAATATTAAACTAATAAATGACCACTATAAAAAGAAAGTACACCATTGAGCAATGTCAAAACCAACTAAAATGTCAAATGTGATCATAAAATGAATGTGATAAAGTAGAGCTCCATGAATAATACAACAACCTAATAAATTGGAAAACCAAATATGATGCATGATCACATGCTTTGTATGCATGAATGTGGTTAAACAATGATGTTAATGAAATAATGAAATGTCACCTTGAGAATGGGATAACTTTAGCTGTAGCCAAGGTCTTGTGAGTTAAGGAGATTGCACTCTAGTTGGACTTGTAAAGTTTAGTAGAACCCTTGACGAAGATAGGAATATATTAAATCTAGGATCACTCAGGAAGTATAATTTATGGTTGAAACATCTAATTAACCCATTGCTAATGAGATAAAATCCTTAAGATGATGAAACAAAAGTAGTTTGAAATGTGAAATTAGTCATTTAGATTCAAGGAAAAATATTTGTAAGGGGAACATAGGTGTAATGTACCCTTCCATGTGCAATATGATTGTGAAAATATGAATTCCTAATTGGAGCAATGGATTGTGAATCAAGAATGATAAAACTTAATTAGTTAACCTTGCATAGTTGTTTTTAATAACTTGAAGATTAAAATAATGTATTGTTAGTATTAAAAAATGCTATGAAATGAACTCGGGATAGGTTTTCTATTGATCTAGTAACCTTCCTTTTTCTTCTTGTGAATTTTCCTCCTTGTAACGAGAGAATTTTTCCAAACCAAGTAAACACTTGACCTTTTTAATAAATCTTTAAGTTAAATATTGGAGGTGCATGTGTGTATATACGTTCCTAATCACAATCAAGGTATATAAAGTTATTTTAGTACGAGAAACGATAAAATTCTAAAGGAACCTCTATAGGTGAAATATTAAACAAAAACATGGAGCCTACTTGTAAAGGAACGAAGGGTCCCGTGTTATAAGAATTTTCAGACAATCATAGTCAACTTAGAATTTTTTAAGAAACAGACCTTTATCATAAAAATTGAATATTAGGAGACTCATAGTTGTTTAAAATGAATTTATTTAATAAACGTGCCATGGATAACTAATGGAGTTAGAGAAAGGAACCAGCCATGCATTCTTAGTTAAAGACTAATGCACTACAAAGTAAAGTAATTGAAGTTTGCAAAAAGGGAAATTTATGTTTTTAGTTTTGTTTAACACTATTAGGTCATACAATTGTAACCTAATTAAAATGAATATGTAAACCATAAAAATGCCATGTCATGGAGTATGCCTATCCTATGTTTCTTACTATTATCGGGACAATGTCCGGTTTACGTCGTTTGAGTAAGAAATTGATGGGTACCCTATGTTATCCTATTGTATGAGTGGGTTCATATTTATCTAAGTGTTCTATGTGATGTCGAGTTTCTTTATTTAGATCCCATGTGGTGTTGTGTAGCATGAAATTGTAATAAAAAATTATTCCTATAGTTTTACACAGTATTTTGGTGTTGAAAGTGTGGGTATTACACCTTATTAACAAAAATATTGATAACGGTGTACAAGATTAGGATAAATCTACACCCTAAAATTTCATTTTCAAATCATGGAAAAAATCATATAACGTGTGGGTAAAATTTAATAGATTTGATGTGCAAGGGAGTTGTAATGTCTTTATTTGGATGAAAATATCATTGAATCTAGGAACAAGAAATTTTAATAAACATTAGTTAAGACAAAACTAAATTTGATAAAAAAAAAGGACAACTTAGAAACACTCATCACATGAGTCTAAGAGGGAATATATTCTAAGGAAGTTGATATATTTATTTTTTATAATTCAAGGAATACATCATTGATGCAACCTAGAATTCACAAGTAAAATCCCAGCATGCTTGCACATCACTCAAATTTAGACCGAGTGCTCACCCAAAGCTTGCAAAGGTACTAGGCCCCTCTTTAGGGTTGTTGTTACAGGATGTTAGCATGATGAAGACTTGAAGCATTCAGATCCATAACTAATATAACATTCTACAGAACATATTCAAATCTAGATCTTAAAGTATCATGAATCAAACAATAATCATAGCAAAATCATTCATGCAGTAATAAACTATAACCATGATTAACACCTTGATTCAGCCAATAACCTCCATTATATTAAATACAATAATACACAAAATATTCTTTACAATAATAGTAGTATACGCTCATGCGCGCATCAGATTTGGCAGCATAACCTCACAATAACTCATTTCTCACACCTCTAACCCTATGCTACACAATTCATTACATATTTATAAGGTGGGGACTTTCCATTCACCACTTATCTAATCCCAAAATAGGTTACATGCTATTATTATCCACGCACTATTACAATAATAGCCACACATATAAGTGCGCTAACAATAGACTCCTTCTAGTTAATTGTCAGTAGTAAATCTATTCTCAGCCTGTATCCATGAAAATCACTTCATAGCCAATCCTCCAAAAATAGCCAATGCGTGTTGTGCAAGTATCTAACTGGTTTGTGTGTTTGGCATGCTATCTCCAAAAATAGCTCATCATCGTGAAAATGACTATGTACCAAACTGTCTCTATCCTCAGCATGTGATTCATTTCTGCTCTTCTCGTGCGTTTGAATGCACTCTACTCTTCTACGTGAACCTTTGGTATGTTCTTCATTAATTTCCATATTTTGACTGACCAACATTACCCCACACTAGTTTCATTTCCACCCCAGTAATGGTTGTCCCAAAATGAATCAAAGAATATGAATAAAAGAATGGAAAGAATATTTATGAATAAAAGAATGTCTTTAACTTGCAACATCTTTTGCTTCAACCTAAAGAATAAATTCTGGATATTCTTCTTTTATTTCCGCCTCTAAATTATACCAATCATTGAGCATGTCCTCTTCCTTTTCTGGGATATCCACTGCAATTGATTCTAGCTCATCCTTAACAATCTTTCATTTCTCATTTTGCAAGACCAACACAATGTTGGACATTGCAGTCATCCTTCCTTCTAATAAGTCCATATTTTGCGCGATGAGTTTCCCAAGCTCATCCATCCTTTCCTTATGTGGTTCTTGAGCTGTTGTAAGCGCCTCACGCTTCTACTTGATAAGTGCAAATCATTCTGCGTGGCCCAAAGTCTCATCTTTCATGGATTTCAAGACTTCATTGTCTTCCAAAATGGTCCTAGTTCTTATAACATCTTCTGGGGTTGTATAAATATTCAACGCTTGATCGAATTTCTTCAGTTCCTCTGGCAAGCTCTGAAGAAACCTCATATGATGCAATCTTTCTTATCACCAAAGCCTTTTCTCACTCTACTTCCTGCTCAGGATTCTTTGGCTCTAGCATGCACAAAGGTTCATCTTCAAGCACTAAGTCCACCAAGGTACTTACATAATGCATTACCAAAGGAAATATTTTGGGTACCTTTGGCTCTAAGTGTGGATTTTATTTCATGATATTGTCCCCAACTTCCTCTCGCCATGCTGCAGTAAAAATAGTGTTATTCTTCTTTCTTTGAGTCTTTTTCTTGATCTAGGAGTGTTATTTCTACATCCTTGGTTTTGAGGTCTTCTCTTAGCGCCTAATTTCGTGCATCTTTATCCATATTTAGTTGTGCCACCTTTGTCGAGACTTTGACCAAAGCATTGGTCACTTATTCATCCGACATAACAATAGGCTTGATTGTTATGTGTCCGGCCCGAGGTTTCTTCTTCAACCTCCCCGATACACATGACTCTTGGCATACATCAAATTCTAATTCATCCATGTGCATGTGCATCGACCATGACAGTTGCTTCCTTGTGCACATGTTTTCCATATCTTTATCCATCATCTCCCACCATACAATTACTTTTATGTCATTGTGCTTTGAAAATGGGTGCGAAAAATTTTACGTATGTCCTCAAAGCCATAGCCCATGATCGGTGAAACATATTATCTACTTTTTATCTTCATTCTTGGCCCCTTAGGAATTTGAATTTCAAGATTTAGATCTTGTTCTACTGTACCCTAAGCGGTCTCTTGTGTTGTCTCATCTATCTCTTTTTCTCCTTCTTCTCCATCCTTCATTTCTTTGTCCCTTGGTTCTTCCACATTCTCTAGAGGTGTAGGAGATTCGGTGCACTTTCCTCAGACTCTTCCACCTCCTCATTCAGCTTCAACTTCCTTCTTCTCTTCTCAGTTGTCTCCTTTTATGAGATGATTTGAGGTAATCTGCACATCGATTATGGAGTAGTACCTTGGGTCCTTGTTCTCCTGAATACTCTTTTGAAGCGGCGCTCTCCATACCGCATCTAGATCCTCATCATCTCCTCCTTGTGGCTGGGGTGGAGTAGTCATGTGCTCATTATTCCTTATTTGGAGGCTGCCTCCTACCTTTGTGCTCCAAACCACCACTATCTTCATGCTCCTCTTCTTCATCATCTACTTGTATTGTCTCTATGGGCTTAGGTGCTGGAATATTTTCCATTGTATGCTTACCTTTTGGCAGCCCTGGGAGTGCAAACTCATTCTCCACATACTTATTATTCTCCATCTTAGGCTTGAGTTTAAGGTACACAAGTGTTTCTCTGGTGTCCCCAACTGCCAAGCTTACAAGATTCATGTTTAATACCTATGACATGAGACTCGAATGTAGGCAGTCTGTCCTAGATAGACATGTGTCTTTCTCAGTGTATGGTAGTTACAATATACCTTGTCTGCATTGAAATTTAGGTGGCGCACATCCAAAACCGGTGAACTGACACTAGGAAATATCTTGATGTCAAGGTATATGGAATTTTTCACTAGGGGCTCCAAACTCCATCCTTCATCGCAAATCACGTGATGCAAAAATGCTAGTAAACTTTAAACTATACTTCCTTACTCACTACCGAAGGAAACTCTTTAGGTATGCGCCACTCTTCTTTTAAAGTTGCATGGAGTCTATCATACCACTTCTTTTCCCTCTACTTGATTGGTCTGCTCATTGATCCTTCGCACAAGTACTTGCTAAATCTTTCCGTAGGTGACTTGTTCTCCATAGGGTATTCCTAGATTTTCCCCTCTGGCCCATCGCGCACCCCGATTTCCATAAACACATGAGATAATAGAACAGCCACGAAAAATAATATTCTCTCCTGTGCACACTTCTTCAATGATAGTTTATGTGATGTAGCTGGAGATGTTGTAAACCACTCCATGTGACATCTTCTTCGCAACGTATAGCCACATTGTGCTTACTTGTGACCATCTCTCTTGGTATTTAAATTTTGTCACTAAGTGTGCAGCTGCTTGTATGATTGGGTACTTCTTTAATTTACCAATGTCAATGCTACGCGAAACCTTGGTGTACCCCAACTCCTTCCTTGTCTCTAGGATTGTGGATTTATCGCTAAATCACCGTGTAGATCTACCCTTGTGCCTTTCAACCCAGTTATTGTTGAGATCAATGTGGATGTAATCCTTACTCTGCATCCTACAAATTAGAAGAAATCTTCATGTACCCTACTCATCAACCAACGATACAAGGGTTCATATTTCCCAAATTAGGGGAGCTCATACAACTAGTAAACTCCAATATACTTCAAAACTTCTTACCAAAGATCATCATACACCGACATGTCTTCTGTTGTGCGCTTATTCATCTTTGTGTTTAATAACACATCCGGCTCTTTCTTATTTTCATTTATATGATATTTTTACTCACTGATTTTACATTTTCAAATATGGGAATCCCATTCTTGTCCCACAATCATGCCCTCTGGATACTACATTTCTGAGAAATTACTCTTGGGAGTAATTTCTTCTTCCACTTTGACCTTCTTCTTTCCTTTTACTCTTGTTGTGGGTGCTTTCTTCAGTGCCATCTATAACCTGTAATCTTCTCACCTCAAATACTCATCTTTTATCTCCTACAACATGTAAACTAAAACCCTAGCTCATTTCAGCATGGCCTAGTTGAAATTACGTGCCCTAGCTCTTTTTCAACGCCTTTCTTTTCTCAAACCCTTTGCGATGGGGGACATAAGATTCCTCTCGCGCACAAATATGCTCATCTTTTCTTGATTCACACTCTTCGCACATGAATACTCTTCTCACAGCTCAATCGCACTTGGCTCTTTCAAATTATCATGATTTCAATGGTAAGAATGAACTCACATCATGTCCTTAAATAAATTTTCAAAAATTTAGTGCAGCTTATTACTCCTTCACCTACCAATAATTCTCTCATTAATCAACCATTTTCATTCTTTCCGCGTGGCAGATCTTTGCACCCAAACTATAACTTTCTACGCACCTTCCTACCTCCTAGCCACGGAGTTATCTTTAGTGCACCTCCATGCACCCAAGTACCTCACAACCGCCCCTTCCTCGGGAGTTCCCATGGCCTCTCGCTTACCTTACGTTATACTTGTTTCTTCATTCATCTCCATATATGGTGCTTGTTTCCCAGAAGAATTTTTTTAATTCTCCAATTTTGGATACTACCAGTAGCAATTTGTTCCTTTCATGTGGAATTATTTTCAACAAATCCTATACTTGGATATACATAACCTACCCCACACTAAGGGTATGTGAAGTCCTCTCACAAGCATATAAATTCTTCAAATAGTAATTATCTTTTGGCGCATAAACACGCTTATTGCACAAAAACACCAACTAAATTGACAAAGCATAGCAATGAAGAAGGAAATGTTACGAATATATTGTTTGTAACATTATTAATAGTGTGTGTGAGTTACTATTTGTAAAATGTAATATTTAGATATTACATTATGTGAGTGAATGATGAGTTGTAATAGACAACTCATCATGAGGGAATAAAGGGATAGTTGAAATAAAGGTGGAGAGAATCATGTTGGAGAGATAAGTGGGATGCTGAGTGATCATGAGAGAGATATGAGGGATAGAAGTTGACTCCTTAGTTTAAGGATGTCATTTACCTATATATGTATGTAATCCCTCTAGTGTAATATATCTCAATGAATTGAAATCATTGTGTTCATGTTTATTGTTCTGTCTGTTTCACGGTTATAATCTGAACAAAATTATATCATTGGTATCAGAGTGATGTGCAAAATGGGTCTTTGATCGGTGAAAGGGTAGAGCCACTACAAGTTCTGGCTGCCCTGCTGATGGAAGATAGTTGTTATGAGAAGATCTTCGTATTTGTTTTGGAATGTCTTAAATTTATTTTTGTTAAATCCCGTGACAATATTGTCAGTTTCATTGTACATCAGATCGGTCCTAGTAAGCATCCTCTTCTAGATCAGTCGAATTAACAAGTAAATAAGAAATCTTGGAACGTGTAAAGCCTAGTGAGAGGCAAACGAAAGGGTGCCACTTTCACTCAGGATCGGGTGCATTGAAGCGCAATCATCTTCTGTTTCAGTTGATTCGGTGTTCCATCGACATACAGACCTGTGATCTGTCCGTGTGGCATCATTTCTATTTCTTCACTTTCATCCACGTATTTCCAGCGATCAAGCAACTCCCTCAATCACATTTGGTTCTCCATGGTTCAATGAACAGAGTTGATATTGTTATTGCCTGTTATTCTATATTTGAATGATCAAATTTACAGTCTGAGAGATATCTCAGCGTTCAGGATCATTTTTGTGTGGATCTCGGTCTTTGCATGAGTTGTGTGCCAGTTGTCTGGATTGGCTGAACCAGCTGTCATCCCGGAATAGTTTATACATGCCTTAGATGCAGACCTGTATGTGCATGCACAAAATATAGTCGCTTGACATCTCACAGAAGTTCTAGATTCAAATTTGTGGTGGGAGAACATCTACAACAAGCTCCAGTCTTCTTCTCTCTCATAAAAATGAGCGGTTTTGTTTATTTCTCCAGCCCATAGTATTTTCATTAATAATTGGTTTTAAGTGAAAGTTGTTATAAATTTAAATCCCTGGCTATAAGTCGGTTATATAGGCTTCCTAATGTTGTTATTGTCATCATTGTCTAGGAGTCAAAACTTGTCTAGTATTATTGATACTAAAAATATCTTTTATACCTATTAATGTTGCATAAGTATTTTCACTCATCATATAGGTGTCATCGAGTTATTTTATCATTTTGTGTCATTTATAAAGAGTCTTTGTCGAGTTTATGTCGGTATAGTCAAATTGTTGAGTCAATTGTTGTCCAGTAGTTGTGTGTCAGTCAAAATCATTGTATTGTTATAATACTAGTCTTGTCATCATTAGTCTCAATAGTCATTTTTTTAAAATCACAATTTGTTTATCTATTAAAATCCAATCTTTAATTGGATTTTATGTTAGTCATCAAGATATGTGTTTGTCATATTGTCAAAATAGTATTATCGAGTCTTGTCAATAGTGTCCTTGTCAAATATTAAAGAAAAATAAAAATTGCCTCACAGACGCATTTTCGGTGTTATCCGACGTCTGGAAATAATTGTTTTCACATTGCGGGAGAGACAAAATAAAGTACAATGTGAAACTTGATGAGCTTCAAAGATATATTCTGCTGAGTTAGCAGCATGCAGATGGAGGCAGGAGGCAATGGAGGCAGGAGGGCAATCGGCGACCTCTCGTCAGGCACCATCGATGAGGCTGCGGTATTGATTTGGTGGCCAAGTATTTCAGTTGTGTGTTTCATTGTTTGTAATAAGAACAGATGTCACATTCCTGTTCAGAATTGTATTTCCTTTTATAACCTCCTGATGTAAATATGTTATAGTAGAAATATAAAAGCACAAGAAAAAAAACATCATGTTTTTCTTGAAGAGGATGAACAGAGGTTCATGAGCAGGGGCTCGTACCTAGGACAGAGGTCCGTTATTGTCGAACAGGGGTTCGTATTTGGTGAACAGAGGTTCAGCGTACCAAGATCATGAGCATGCAGAGGCAGGCATGCTGTAGAAGACGTGTGAATGTTTTTCTCTATGTTACATTAGAATATATTGTTTGTAACATTATTAATAGTGTGTGTGAGTTACTATTTGTAAAATGTAATATTTAGATATTACATTATGTGAGTGAATGATGAGTTGTAATAGACAACTCATCATGAGGGAATATAGGGATAGTTGAAATAAAGGTGGAGAGAATCATGTTGGAGAGATAAGTGGGATGCTGAGTGATCATGAGAGAGATATGAGGGATAGAAGTTGACTCCTTAGTTTAAGGATGTCATTTACCTATATATGTATGTAATCCCTCCAGTGTAATTTATCTCGAATGAATTAAAATCATTGTGTTCATGTTTATTTTTCTATCTGTGGTCTTATGGTGTAGTCTTATGGTGTGCAATCATGAATTCATCTAATAAAATTTTGATTGTCTCATTAATAAAATGTGTGCCCCTATCACCGGTCAAACTTAAAGGACATCCATACCTTCTAATATTTTTTCCCATAGAAACTTGGTTGTTGTAGTTGATGTGCAATCCTTTATAGGTGTTTCTTTTTCCCACCTTGTTAGATAGTCTATACAGTAATTATATAGTGTGATCTAGTTCTACATGCGGGTCGGGAAACAGACCCACGAAATCTATAGCCCATTTCTCAAATGGTTCTACGCTAGTAATAGGTCTTAGAGGAATTTTATCTCATTGACCTGGTTTCCCAAGACTCGATAGTGATCACAAGCCATGCAATAATCCTTACAATCTTTATACAGGGTCCCCCACCATAATCTAGTGTGTCGAATCTTATGAGCACTGGCGTGACCTACATAGTGGCCACCTATAATACCATCATGAGCTTGTTCCATAATATATGTGTGCTCATGTTCCAATACACAACGAACAATACTTCATCTCGACCTAATTTGTACAGGTCACCGCTAATCAACATATAGGGGGCTGCGCATATTGCAAGTTGTTTCTTCTCCTAGGATTTTAGTCCTTCTAGTGTCACACTTGTTCGTAGAAAGACAACAATGTCCTCTATTTTCGATGGCACTCATTGTAACATGTATAACTGTACATCGGGCATGGTATCTTCAATGGCCTATGCTTCTTCTCTTGATCAGATTATGGATAAATGCTCGTCCAATTACTTTTCCCCGCTTTACCGTAACTATGAATTAAAATTCTTGAAATACAATTACCCATCTGCATATGTTCCCTTGTAAAATGGGATTGTTTACCAAATACTTCAATGCCATGTGATCTGTATAAAAGAAAAATGGTGTAGCTAGCAGGTACTGTCTGAATTTATGTAGCACATAGATAATTGAAAAAGCTTCGTGCTCTATAGATGTGTAATTCTGCTCTACAGGGGTTAACTTTCTACTAGTAAAACATATAGGATGATCTATAATAACTTCTCTAGGCTGAGCCAAAACTACACCAATGGCCTTACCGGAGGCGTCCACATGTTCATGAAATGGTTGGTCCCACGTAGGAAAACACAGAATAGGCACGGTATTTTCTCCTTTAATGTCTCAAATGCACGTTGTTGTGGTTCTCCCCAAGAGAAACATACCTTTCCTTTCGAACGCCTCCATAGGTGCAACAACCTTGGCATATCCTGATATATATATCTACCCCCTAGGTAAATATAGACAACAATAGAATATGGAAATCAAGGAAAATCGAAATCCTTCATTTCGGGTTTCAGAGGGTGCATTGCATGCCTCTACTCCCACCAAGGTCATTCCGGCTTTTCATGCATGTAAAACAAGTCTGGAATTATGAATCCTCCATTTCAAGTTTTAAAGGTTGCCAAAGAAGTCTCCAGTCCTGAAGTCCTTCATTTTGGGTTTTTGGGGATGCGTTGCATGGTAAAAACCCGACAAAGAAATATGTTGCGCAGGTCTGAAAACCTAACAAAAAGAATTTTAGGTTTCGGGTTTTGGGAAACATGAGACATGAAGCATGCAGATCGCAAGGCATGTCCCGATGCTTGGGAGTTTTGAAAACCTGAAACACTACCTAGGAAAATCAGGTTTTGAAGTCGGGAAACAAGTCGGGAAAGCATGGGGCGAAAACATGTCGAGCCACCTTCAAAACTCGATACATATGCAGTCCAACATCCGAACCTAAAAAGGAAATCTTGGCAACACCGGGGAAGCGGGTTTCGGGAAAACATAAGCATCAAACACATGTTGAGGCACCCTCCAAACCTGATGCAAATGCAAAGGAGAACCTCGAACCCGATAGGAAGCAGACCCTAACTTGGGAAATATTCAAATGGCCATAACTTTTCACAGGGAGCTCGGATTCACTCAAGGTTGGCCTTTTCGGAAATATCACGAGGTCCTATGCCCAACTATGACTGTATATATTTATTTCGGTGAGAAAAGTTCTTAAAAATTTCAAAATACAGTTCACCAATTTTTCATTTCGCTAGGGTTCTCACCTACCGCCATAATGAGATGAATTAAATGCAATCTGGAAGTGGTTGGGGTAGATTTCAAATTCCTCTCTTCTCCCTCTATTTTTCTTCCTATAAATTGTAAGGAGGGGCTTCTTTCTAAAGGTTGGACATTCTTTTTGCCCTCCCTTCTTCTCTTTGGTAGGTGAATTTGTGGAGTTTCAGACCTTCCATTCAAACTGTAATCCATGTTTGTGCCTTTTGGCCATTGTAATGGACTGTATCAATATTTGGAGCAATAAAAATTAATTTTGTGGATGATTTCAACCCTCTCTTGTATTCATTGCATTCAAATGATCTCTTATTGCAGCCTTGGTTACCTATGCATGTTTATTGTATTGCATTTTTATGGTTTGTGTTTATTGGAAAAATAGTTGTTCATCATTCCTTTGGTGCATCACCTTGGCTAGATTAGGTTTATTTTCTTGCATCTTCTCAACCCTGTCTCCTTGGCAAGTTAGATTAGGTTTTTGAGTGAACCCTCTACATTTTTATGTGTGCATCTCGAACATATGAATAGGAATCGACCTTCATTTGGAGAGTTTTCGATTCGCAAGGTCCCACACTTGGGAAAAGCTCCATGTTATGCAATCACACTGAGAGTCTCAACCCATCGAGTTGCAAACATTCGGGGGTGTTGTGATTCGCCATCAACATATCCCTTTATGAATTTTCTATAATACCTCGTGTGACCTAAGAATTTGTGCACCTCACTCTGACTAATATGCTCTTTCAGCCTATAATGATCGCAACCCTAGTTAGATCAACCGACAAACCTTCCTCAGAGATTATGTGTCCTAACAATATTCCAAATGGTGTAGTAAATATGTAATTCTTGATATTCAAAGAGATACTCAACTGTCTACATCTTTCAAAAATTAAGCACAGATTGTCACAATGATCTTTAACAAATCCATACACCATCCAATCATCTAAATAAACCTGTAAGAAGTTGTGAATAAAGTCCTTGAATGCTTGAACAACTATGCACGAAAAATACAATGAGTACATTTTTCAGTCCAAAAGGCATCACAATATAGGTGAAGCTACCCCATTTAGTAGTAAAAGTAGTCTTTTCCTGATCCTCTTGGGTAATCCTAACCTGATGATACCCAGACAACCCATCTGTAAATGAATAGATTTTGGACCCTACAACACCTTCTAGTATTTCCTCATTGATTGGCATAGGAAAGGGATCAATCACACATGCAAATTAAGCACCCTATAGTTGACATAGATCCTAATCCACCATCCTTCTTGATATTAATCACCATTAGACTAACCCATTCTGACTCGTCCAAGGGCTTGACAATTCCAGGACTTCAACATTTTTCAATATCTTCCTTGACTTTTCCACGCAAGTTGGGGTTCATCTCGTAGGGTCTATTTAAGCTTTAAGATTTATCTCAATCTCCCTAATGATTCATGCATGCATTTAAGTTCATGCTACCCTCGAGGAATAAGTCTTGATAATCCCGTAGTAACTCTATAATTTTTTCCACTTTGGAGTCTCACCAATAGTCTCAAATTATGGTCTCCTTAGGCTCATTATCTGATCTAATATTCACTTTATTTGTCTTCATGCATTCATGATAGGCACGCGTGGTCTTATCTACACTTTCCAACACCTCATGCCTACTTGTTGAATGGTTTACATCCATATTTTCTACTTCTTCGTCATCCACTAAGTAGACCATTTTTGCTTTTTCCTTCTCAAGGAAACTATGTCAAAGTAGTGTGAAATTGGCCTCTGTTTCTTCAACAAAACACACTCCTGAGTCTCCTTCATCCAATAACTCTTGAAGGATTTCTTTAGCCTTAGCACTACCTCCCATAGTTAAGCACTTTATGACTTTCAATGCTTCTTCCACCGGATGCTTGGTAAAGAAGAAGTCAAACGTTTGAATCATTCATGCAATTAAATCCTGCCAAATTACAGTCTCTCTATGGAGTTATGCATATACATACCAAGTATGTGCACAACCTTGTGAAGTGGAATAAAACTTGTGCACCCATAGCGAAGGTGTTAAAGCTTCCCTCGCCTCTCTGCAGAGTCTCTCAAACTTATGAACGTCGTGGTCAACAGCTTGATTACCATAAGTAAATGAAAATTTGAGTAGGTGCATTGCTCCTGAAGAACCTAGTGGCAAGAGAAATTCTAATTTCATTCCATCCTACAAGATTATCCTTGTGGGCCACCCACCAACATGTTGTTGTCCCGCGTAGGGTATATGCTAGCACATTCCTTCTCTATAGCAAGTCTATCCACTGTTCTTCTATGGCGCGTATGAATACCATAGGATCTCCATCTCTGGTGTAACAAGGTACCATGTTATTACCTATTCTCCGATATAACATGTCCCGTAATATTTATGAAATATATGCTTTACTTCATGCCCCACCAACTCATAAGTGTTATGAGCCCAATTATCACAAGAAACACTTGTAGTATCATTGATAGACTATGCATCCTCCCACTAAATGATTCCTTCTTTACATGGCTCAAGCACCTCTGGATCCCAAATGGCACGTACATAAATCTGATTCAGGTCTTCTTCACTCAAGGGCTCAACATAGGGCACATATTTTCCATCTGTTAAAGGAATAATAACTCTTTCCTCCTTGTTTTCAAAACTGATATAACCCTTGTTGAATGAAGATCAACATTATTTACATAGCACTGAGGATGCCCCAATAGAGTGGGAAGTTATCCAATTTCCTGCCAAAGACTAAAACCTTAAAATCTCAACTAAACTTGGCTCCTTGTATGGTAATGGATGCATCTTTCAAAACTTCGATGGGATTGGCCTTAGTCCGATTAACCATGAACAATACATTAGAGGATGGCTGCAATGGGGTCTTCCCCATTTGTACCCATGCATATAAAGTAAGAACATTGACTTCCATGCCTATATCAATCAATATATTACTCAATATCCACCCATCCAGAACATCATTCAAAGTGATTTCCTTGTCCTAATCAAGGCTACGAGGGGAAAGATTTGCATGCAAGATCTCTCGTCCAGTCTTAGTACTTGTGTGTGGAGTGTTTCCTTTTAACCAATTCCCTAATAGCGGAATGATATTTTCCTGGAAAAAACTTTTCACACTTCTCTCAAGTCATCCATATCATTTTGGATAGTCTCTGAAGCTTTTTTTCTCCATTTTTGTGATTGTTCCTTTAAATATTGTATTTCACCCTCAAAGATTTTTGAGAACTTTCATGGTGTCTTGATAAACCTCTTTCGATGGGAAGGATTTGGGTACCATGCATGTAAAAACTACTCCTTAGTGATGGTAGGATTCTAATGCAATGCTTCTCTTGCTCGTGCCGCCTGGGCAATGGGTCGTGATCTTTACTACTTGCAATGCCTTGGACTCTACTTCCAACTTAGGGCATCCACTAATTTTCCATAGCGCGTTGTATTCTAAACATCCCAAATACTTTTGTTTTCTTATTTATGCTACTTGTTGAGATGTTCATAAAATTCTGGCATTCTCTCATAACTATGATTCTTTCCACAGAAAGAACATGTAATATTTTGAGGACATTCAAGCCTCGTAGTGGTCGGGGATCCGCATGCATAACACATTTCACAGGGAAATCACTTCTTCTACCACCATGACCTCGTCCTTCGAATCCACCATGATATCCTCTGCCTATGAATACCATCAAAATGCCCTTCATTCTCGATCATAGCACACCCGATTGTGATCCCAATCCTAATGTTTGATCTTGCCTTTAGAGTTATCTAAAACTCATTTATGTCATATGCTAATATCTATAGCATCCTAGATCTGAACAAATCATCCGGCATTCTTCTGCATGTGATGAGTCGTGGACTCAGTAAATTTTACAAGAATAAGAGATGTTCTTCATTATCGTGTGTTGTAGTAATAGATAACAAATTAGCATCATCGTTTAAATGGCATATCTCACAGCCCACCCCAATAGCAATGAGTGCACTATCTCGTGAGGACAACTATCCTTTGTGTGACCTTTCACTTCAAAATTTGTGCACCAAATCCATGTGCACATCCCATGTGCTAAATTTACCGATAGTTTGTCCAACTCGCTTTGTGATAGCTCATGATCTATACTTCTAAACATGGGCTCACCCCAGTGTCTATACTTCTAACTACCTCAACACATAAGGATGCTTCAAGTGCTTCGCATGGATCAGTGTATGTCTTATGCAATAACGCTCTCCTAAAAGGGGTAATCAAGCCTCAAAAGAACCATTTTGCATGTTGGCTTGCATGAATATCATAAGAAATCTTAGATAAAAATGTTTTAAAATGGGCATCATACTCTCTCCGACACTTTCAAGAGTAGGCCTTGCTTAATATCCTTGAGTGAACTTATAATATTCTGTTCAAACTCGGGATGTGAAACTCTATAAGAAATGCATCTTTTAAAGTCATATATCTACGCAAGTCGATCGATCGTCAAAAAAATTGTACTTGTTGTGTGCGCCCTTGTAACGTAGTAGAAAATTCACTTGCCCTACACTCAAAAGCCATGATTCCTTTTGCGCACCACATTATTTCACACATGTGTATGTGTTCAACAACATATTTTATGCCCCTATACTCTAGAAGATGAAGAGACATCTCCATATAAATATTTTGGGGTTGGTGCGGACCTTGCCCACCTAATCCAGAACCTCATGTGTTTCCTCTACCTCCAGAACCACCAGATCTACGAACTAGAGCCACCTATGCCTCTTGATCCCAAACTTGTAGCTAGAGTTAGACTAGAAGATGTACTTCCCTGTGTCCCAATAGTAGAACTGAACTGTACCCGATGGTCTGCAAGGCGTTACTACTCCTAGAAGATAGTCCAAAAATTTACACGCCTAAATTATGTGCTAATGATAGACCCAAAAAGGTACTCCCATATAACAACAAATCCATTTACACTGCCATCATTATGCCTCTTATAAGACTCGCTCCTACTCTCCCACTGCATGAATTAGCTTGCTTGACTATTTTTTGTACTAGATGCTAGAAAACCAAGTGTAAGGGAAAGGTTTCCAAGTGGATTCAGATGCATGCCCACGGCCCAAGTCGTCTCTTCTAGCGCTCTTCTATGTGACGCCAAGGAGGGTACCTGTCATGCTTTCCCAAATGGGGGAGTTCTTGATGCTTAGGTTCCACGTCTTCTGCGTGAACTTCAACTCCTTCCCAAACTATCTTTCTCCACAACACCATTTTCTCTATAACTTCTCATTCCTTTTCTACCACCCTCTCACGTGCCTCATTGTAATTAAGCCACCTTTCCTCTATCTATCTTTCTGTCGCTAGGTCTATCATCCTTCACCAAACCTACTCCTACCCCCAGTTGTGGGGTTTAGTTCACCATCAATTTACTCTCCAAGTTTAGGGTTACCATCAAAATTTTGATCACCAAAGGTGGAATGCGTCTTGCGGTAAGTTCCTCTCGGGATATCGTAAAAATTGGAATTCAGCTACCTCTAGGCACAAATAAGTGGAAATTGAGTAATCCAAGATATAACTGTTCAAAACATCATAGAACCACGTATCCAAAGCATGAGTCCAAATTATATCAGCATTAGACAAGGTCTAAAATCTTCCTGTGTCCATACAAGTGTGTGATACCTCTAATTCCATTTAGATGCATAAGCAATCAGCCACTTGTACAATTCTACTGGAAAGATAATGAAGAAGCTCTCATATAAACTGTCATACATATTTTGTTCCACCCATACGCGTGTGTTAAACTCATATCCGATGTTGAACCTCCTTACATATTCTTCTTCCAGGACATGTATCTACTCCTCAACACTTGCTACTACGGTCAATTGGTATGTCTTCATCGTGAACCATCCTTGAAAATAGTTGAAAAAGAGGTCCCAACAATGGAACCAATGAAGTAGCCTATAATTCACAAGTAAAAGCCCAGCACACTTTGGCACATCTCTCGGCCTAGACTAAGCGCTTGCCCGAAGCGCGCAAAAGGTACCAGCCCCTCTTTAGGTTGTTGTTATAAGATGTTAGCATGATGGAGACTTGAAGCATTAAGATCCATAACTAATATAACATTCTATAGAATATATTAAGATCTATATCGTAAAGTATCATGAATAAAACAATAATCATAGCCAAATCCTTCATGCATTATTAAATTGTAACCATAATTAACACCTTGATTTAGCCAATAACCTCCATTATATTAAATATAGTAATACACAAAAACTTCCTTACAATAAATAGGTATACGCTCATGTGTGCATCATATTTGGGAGCATAACCTCATAATAACTCGTTCTCATACCTCTATCCCTATGGTACACATTCCATTACATATTTATAAGGGTGGGGACTTTCCCTTCACCACTTATCTAATCCCAAAATAGGTCACATGCTATTATTAGCCACGCTACTGTTACAATAATAGCCACACATGCAAGTGCGCTAACAATAGACTTCTTCTAGTTAATTGTCAGTAGTAAATCTATTCTTAGCATGTATCCATGAAAAGCTCTTTGTAGCTGATCCTCTAAAAATAGCCAATGCGTGTCGCGCATGTATCTAACTAGTTTGTGTGTTCAACACGCTATCTCCAAAAATAGCTCATCATCGTGAAAATGGCTAAGTCCCAAATATGTCTATGTTCTCAGCGCATGATCCATTTTCTGCTCCTCCCAATGTGCATTTGAATGCGTTATGCTCTTCAGTGTGAACCTTCTGTATGTTCTTCACTAAGTTCCATATTTTCACTTTGATCAACAATAACTCAATCCAAAAGAAAAATTATTTCTTAACTTGAGCAACAAACTATGAATAGAGATGAAAATTTATTTGATTTGAAGAGTGATAACTTCCATTTTATTGTTTAAATAATTTTCAAACTTTAAAATTGTGATAAATAAAGACCCAAAGAGTTGAACCAAACTAAAAATAAAACAAAGAAGATGATCCCATTACATACTCGTAAGAACTATTTTAAAATGCTACTAAATTTACTTAGTTCCATCACAAGGCATACATGAGGAATGACATGAATTACCCATTTCTTTACCACCAAAAATAGCATGATAATACCGTAGAGAGCACTTCCACACTTCTTTCCAACAAGATTTGTACAATTATTATGAAGGAAATTTACAAATCTAATAAAATTTATTTTACATTTTTGTGTTCCTTACAATAAAAAAGAAAACTTAACATAAAATAAAAGAAGGAACATGCCAAAATATCAAAGTTTCTATCCATCCCTCTAAATAAGTCCCCAATAAATTCCATTCTCAACTATCAACAAGCTCTAACACCACCAAAATGAGGGCTTGATATGCCTCCCAACCTATAGGCATCATCACATGCCCTCTTCCCAAAGGAAGTGCATGTTATCCTCCCCCAATCCCATGGGAAGAGGTGTAGCATCCTACAAGGAATGCCAACGGAAACAACAAGGTTTTAATCCAAAACACTAAAACAAGAATAATCAAGAGAAATAAAATAAAAATTAACCAATATCCAAGCCCAACAAAGAGAAACACCAAGAACAAGTGGGAAATGGGAAGGAAAGAGGATCACATAACACCCCAAAATTCCACACCAAGAGTGCCAAAAAAAATCCACCAAGTAGTATCTCCAATGGTCTTCTCAAACCACCAACAAATACCTCCATTAGATCCTCTTGTGATAGGAAAACATTCATGGCTTCCCCAAGAAGCCATGAAGATGAGGATTCCCTCCCAAACCAAATTCCCACACCAAAACCACATCCCAAATAAAGTGGGAACGTAAGGATATCAAGATAGGCTTTACAACACAAAGAAAAAACTCAAAAAAAACTAAAGGATCTCAAACAAAAATCCCAAAATCAAACCATAGCAATCCAACACATCCACACACACATGCAATAGGTTTTCCAAATAAAATCTCAAGAGGTGTGAGACTTACTCACACTCAAATCTCGTATTCACAAGCTTCTAGCTCCCCACAAAAAAATACTCCACCAAAATCCCCTGAACAATAAATTTCAAACAAGAAATAGGAAAAAATCTCTAACCCTCAATCCCATAGGAGGGTCACATGTTTCACCCTTCCAAGTAATAAATTCTTCATGTCATCTTGGTTCTTTTCCACACTCCCCAAAGTAGTAAATGAACAAGGGAACAAAATCCCACTTAGCCTCAAAAGTACACACACAAAATCCAAAAATCACACATGTGAAATTGGGAAAGAAGATTAAGAAAGTGACTAGAGAGAGGGTGGAGTGGGGAAGAGGATTTTTGGGTTCACAAAAATCTTCCCCCACCCATAGGTTAGGTCCCATGGACAAAATTTGAGGTAAGGAATACCCTTACCTTTCCAAACAAGCCTTCAAAAATGCTCCAAAAGGGTAAATTCGGGTTTTTTTTAAATTAGAGATTCCAATGTGAGAAGTGGTCCCCACCAACTTGTTTACCCACTCCAAGCACATCCCTTATCACAAACTTAAGATATAAGACATCTTATTACACTAATCACTCCCAATACAAGGGCTTAGATAACATTAAAAAAATCAATTTAGGTGAGTAATAAAGTAATCAAGTTTTACCATGGTGCTCAAGGTTAGGGAATAATAAAAAATTAATAAATAACTCCATCACATACCAAGCAAAAAAATATATCCCCAATCATAAAATAGCCCAAAATGAAACAAGGTGAGGTAGAAGGTTTTGGCATGATGATTCTTGGCATCCTTTGTAGTGCTACAACTAAGTCCCACGTTCACCAAGTGGTGCTACCTACAAATTCCTACACACTCAAGAAAAACCTCAAATCCGATTGACATGATAAAATATCCATATAAATCATGATGAAAATATGACTATTACAATATCAATTAAATAAAATTCCACCACATCTATTCTACCAATGATACATAAAGTACAATCCAAATGTCAACAATATGTAACTCAAAATCATGATCATTATTGAATCCCGTATAGTAACAAGATCTATTAATCTACAACATCATAATATCATCATCTCAATAACATTCATCACAATAATGACGAACAAGAAGTAATGGTAACAATACTAGCAATGTGAGTCTCACACAAAACCTACCAAGTCAAGTTAGTTTGTTCCAAATAAGGACGACAAGATAATATACATGTATTTGAGAAATTGACCAATATAAACATTATCCTAATATAGTTTGAATATCCTTAGATTACTCATATCCACCATACTAACTCAAAACCAAGTGGTGATGGTATGGGTGGTAAACCGGTTTTGTGAGTCTCGTGTACCTTCCTACCAAGGCCAAGGTGTCACCAAGGGAAACAACCAAGTCACTATGATTTAATTTAAATAATTCATGATAATATTCTCTTAAGTTTCTCCAACATGAGCCAATTATCAACTCGATCATTAAGTAAGGGAGCAAGAACATGAAGGGCACTACAATTAATAGTTGGTCATTCCTCCATAGACCATAAAAAATCCTCATTTTCTAAGATTTTTACTGCCCAAGAATAGAATGTGCATTTGTAGACATGCTTATTCCTCACTAAAGATTCTAATATTATGATCCTCAAGGGTCTAAAAATGGATATATATCACTTCTCTTTAAATATATCGCTTATCTTTTACCATGTTCTTGCTGAAAAAATAAAAGTATCATATAAACTTCTTGCTATAGAGTGATACATTTTTATTTTTCGATTTACCAAACGAATTTAAATATTATTTAATTATATTTTTATTGTTCATCTAATGCCTCCACTAATTGCGATTATTTGTATATAATAATATAGGAATATATTATTTTATTAATTCAATTTATTATAGAGTTATTATATAAATATTAATAATATATTAAAAATCATGTTTTAAAATTGTTTTCGTAATGTACTCTATGCAATGGAAATAATTATAAAATGTTCAAATGAGATGATGATTGTATTAACATGAATATGCATCCTTCCTAATATCACTAACCCTAGAACATCTAATAATCGTGAATTTCCCTTCTCTACAAACATTAAATCATGAACACTATATTTGGTCATATAAAAATGTCCTTTCCATTCAAGGAACACACTCTATATCTAGAAATTTGTAATTTCTTAGGAAACGCTCCACTTCCTTATCAAGATATGTATCACTTTTCACTGATATGGAAATATAGTTCTTGAACATTGGCTGCGAAGAGAAGGTTATTTATTAAATGAAATTGAGAGTGATCATAGAGATTCTGAAGAAATGTTATGTCTTAGTATACTTTTTCAAGCTGAGACCTTTGCGTACCCTTCCATGGCAGGAGTGAGTATGAATAATATCATCAAAACCATGTATTCGTAAATGTAACTACCTTTCCATGTGAGGACACTTACATGGGATTGCATGGAAAAAATGTTGATGGAAAATACTCCATTCTAATAGATCATGGATGGGACAACAAAGCCATGTTTTGCACCTTAATCCATCACGTCTCTCATCAATAACCCTCCAAATGTAGACTCCACATCAAGTTTATTTGTGTGGTCATCTTCATTTAGCTCGATATTTTTGGATTTTCATATCACATGTTACACATTTATTTCAATGGAAAAACAAGAATAGAAAAAACCAAAGCATTAATTTAATATAACATGTTATCTAATAGATCTAATATCCTCCTTAATCACTAAATTAAATAAAATTGATAAATGATTTATATATTGCATTAATAATATGAGGTTCAAAGTTTCGTCCAAGTTCATATATGAACTTAATATAATCAGTAACCCTAATCTTAATTTAGAAAATACCATCGGCTCATCATAGATTGCTATCAAATTATCATCTATTCATCATAGAGTGCTACCACATTAGAAAACTTTGTCATGTGAACAATTAGTCTCTTGAATAGGTCTTCCTCATCATAACACTTATTCACTTGACAATTAGTCTATGCCGGAAACATTAATTATAACTAGTGTGCAAATGGGATGGTGATTGTAGGGACATTGTATACATCCTTCTTGATGTCACTAGCACTAAAATATCTAAGAATCAACAATTTCCCTTCTCTACGAAATTGAAACATCAACACTCACGTTTGGTCATAAAAATGGCCTTCCCAAGCAAGGGAACACATCTATATCTACAAAACTATAAGTCCTTAGGAAATGCTCCTCTTGCTTTTCATGATTTGTATCATTTTCCAACACTATTGAAATAGATTTCTCGAACATTGGTCAGCGGGGAAGGTTGTTTCTTAAATGGATTCGAGAGTGATCATAGAGTTTTTGATGAATCTCATGTCCGATGTAGTATTTTTTTCAAGATGATACCTTTGGATATCCTTCCCTTGCAGGAGATGTTAAAAAAATATCAACAAAACCCTATATTCGTAAATGCCACTACCTTTCACAATGAGGCCACTCCCTTGGGATCGCATGGAAAAATCGTTGATGGCGGAGACTCCATTCAAGTAGATCGTGGATGGAACAACACATCCATGTTTTCCTTCAAAACAAAAACAAAAGGAAAACAAAAGCAACTCAATATAAGGAATGAATCTTTGGTTCATAAGGAAAGGAAAGGAAATGTCTTTTTACAACCCCTAATGTGAGATGATCTCGTGTGGCATCCGAACTCGCAAAAATAAAACTAGGATGACCTGAAACTAAGCCCAACATATTGACATACAAGCGAATTAATATTAGAGGCATAAAAGACACAAGTACATTATATAAGTTTGATTTTCAAAGTTCCATCTTGCAAGACCCTTATTATTTTTTAGTTAACAACGGAAAAACTATAATAGAATACCTAAAGATGCTTGGGAATGGGCAATAAACACCTCCATTTATGGGTCTATTGACCTAGCTCCGATAGAATATTTTAAAAAAAAAAGTTCTATTGCTTTATTTTTCCATAAATTAATATGCAATGTATTTTACATAGCAATTGAAAAACATGCATGCTTGAAGTAAATTTGATATTATCACTTCTAATATTGAAAAATTAATTCAGGTCCTAGTTCTTAAAAATATATCTAGAAACACTATTTAAAAATGCTTTGTGCATAACTATAAACACTTCTTATAATAATAATAAGTGTGCAAGACTACACCGATAGACCTATAAATACTTATACTTAATTCCAATATACAATTTTGCGTATTTGCAACCCAATAGAAAAAGTTTACCATATATTATAGTGGGGAAATACCAAACTCAAATATACTGTCCCATATTTTGAATCCCATAGATAAACTTAACCATTTATCATATGAAGAAAATACCCAACTCAAAACACAAAGTTAAAAAATGTTAACCTGTATTTCAACGGATGCACCGAACCTTAGACTAACCGGAATTTTGATGGCCAGATTTTAGTTGTACCATCAGACACACTCTGCAATTTTGATGACCAGATTTTAGTTGTACCATCAGACACACTTTGCTTTAGAGATGCAAAGCTAGTGGTGTGGCACTGGGCTGTCATTAAAGAAAAGCTAAAGTTGTGGACAGCAGCAGCTTTTAGAACTACTACCAATTCCTTGTTTCGATCCATCTGTCGTCACTCCTAGTTTTCTAAAGTTTTTATTTGTTTCGAATTCAACAGCAGGAGGCAGCAAGGGTGTGACGCCCCAAAATCTGTGTGTTGAGATTAGCCGATGAGCATTGAGTTGTAAATAAATGGGTAAGAAAAAGAAGTGGCTGAAACAGCATGTGAAGAGGATGACAAAATCCTCTCCGCACACAGATTCGTCCATGCAAACATCTGCAGGAAGCCAAGAAACGGAGGCTGTTAGTAGTGGTACTGATCATGGTTTACAAATAGCCAAGGCAACTGCGGTGGCAGCAGAGGCCGCCGCGGCCGCGGCCAAAGCTGCTGCTGTGCTTATTCGGCTTACTGATGAGATGAATTCCATTCAGACACGTTCGCAGTGGTCTACAGCGGATTATTCAGCTATGAGGATTCAAGCCGCTTTCAGAGGACACCTTGTATGATTGAAAAAGAAAAAGATCTCTGCATTAATTTCAATTCACTCACCAGATCATGATTACTGAGTTTTGTTTTTTGGTTTGTCGTTTGATAATCGTTTCACTGATTTTATAAATGACTTTGATTCTGTAGGCAAAGAAGGCATTGCGTGCGCTGAAATCGGTGGTGAAATTACAGGCATTGTTTCGTGGGTATATGGTAAGGAGGGAATCAAGGAGGGCTTTACACTGCATGGAGACTCTCGTCAGTCTGCAACACCGAATTCTATGCAAGAAATTCCTCAACTGATCTGGTCACGGTTTTGCTTCCATCGCAATTTACTATTTTTAGATTCTGGTAACATAGTCTCGTATTGTAAGTTGGATCGGATTGAATTGTATAGAATGCCTTCGAATTTATTTGTATAACATTTTTAGTTAAAGAATATGGGAGCTTTTTGGATTAGTTGCGCGTATAATTGTAATAGCTCTGGGTATGATTTGGTTTTGTTTGCACGCTCTCTCTCCATCGATTATGACAGATGAAAGAAGAAAAAACGCCGAGATAATTACTGAAACAGATCTAGTAGATGAAATGACAGATGAGAGAAAATAAAAGACACCGAGATCAATACTGAAATGGATATAGTAGAAGAAATAAATGGCTAGAATTCCAACTACGTGCCCCCACGTTGTTTTACATAAAGATATCCAGAAGAACATCTTTTCATAGTTATCCACTTTATCCTTTTACTTTATGCGTACTCTGTCAAAGTTATAGTCCCTCTGGATAGAACAATTATATGTCTGGGTCTTCGTCAGCCTGTAACTTTAGTTAAGCTTGCTTTTTTGGCAATCTTCTTTGTTTCTTCTTATTTATTTTTTTAGTAGTGCATTTATTTGGGCATTAGATTATATAGATTGGTCATATCTTTGTTTATGTTTCCGAGGAAGCATAAATCAGATTTACAATTAAGAGTAAGCATACAATTAAGTTAGTAATTACCTTCAGCTTAAGTGGTTACGTATAAGGGGCATCTCCAAACCGTAATTACCTTCAGCTTCAGCTTAATCTCAACAGTTTTAACTCTAACAGTTTTGACTCTTCATATTGCTATCTCCAGGGCTTACACTCAATGATCTTTAGTAGTTAGGCTGTGGTTTTATGCAGTTAGGTAGATAAATTTTTTAAGTAAGGAAGAGAAAAATAAGATTTTTAACATAAATAGAATCCAGTAAATTATTATTTTCCACTACCAAACAAAATAAAAATTATCAATAGAGAATAAATTATTGACTTTAATATAAATACCAAGTATCACAAAAACATAAAACTGCCCCAACTTAGCACTGCCAGGTAGGCTCCTTTGTGCGTTGAGGATCGGAAGACCCCATTTACCGGTGTGTTCAGGGTTTTTTCAACTGCTGCTGTATAAATTACAGGCTTTTATACACTTCTTTATGTTCATTTGTGAGTTAAACTGGACACCACCATGCAAGGCATGCATAGTCCGGATCTCCATGTTTACGAGGTAGTTGTCTAAATATTACACAAATTCGTACCTCAAAAAAATTACCCAACCATTGGAAAAGTATAACAAAAGAGAATTCAATATTTTATTAATTTATTAAAATAAATTAATAGGAATACACCACCTTTAGAGGTGTTAACTATTTTATTAGTTAGAGGATTAATTTAATAGATAGAAATATTTTCTTTTAAATTAGGTAATTATTTGGTTTCGGGAACTAGAAATTCCCATTAAAATAAAGGAGAAAAGATATAGAAATAAAAATGAAAAGGTAGGCTTCTTCCAAAGTGGCCATAATGAAACCCACAACAACATAACACAAGTGTGGTCACAAAGACCGAAACAAAGCCGGTTCAATCGAAAGATAGAAAACAATGACAAATCTCAACGTAGAGAAAGGGAAAGAGCCACTAAAGACCCACCACTGCAATGGCGACTAAGAGTCACTCGATCTGAATGCACGACTTTGAATTTCTTGGGGTGGACCTTAGTCTACCCACCTCTATTAATTGGGGTGTCAAAGTCACCACTACCAAGGGCACCAACACCCACACCTAGGTCCATCTCAAAGTCCGCCATCCCTCACACCGATTCAAAATTGGTGGTGAACCACATTCCATATTTTCAAATGAGGCAATTCTAAATTTGAAAAAGCTACCCATTCTGATTTTTAGTGTACTTTTGCCGACCACATCCCTCGGTCCACGGTCAGGCCGGTGTCGTCCAATCCACCCCCATTACGAGACAAGTTGGCTTTAGTAGGGTATCGACCAACCACATTAACATCCAAGTTTGAATTTAAAATCCCCCACCCATTCGTCCCACAACGGCACGGTAGAGCTGTGGTAGCCCAAACATTGCTCCTCTACCATGCTAAAGACAACCCCATACCATGCTTTCTTGGTCATCCCCACACCATGCATGAAACACATCCAAAGGAACATGTAGACACCTGAAGTATTCTTACACTTAGCATTTCATCCAATTCAACCAATTGATGACACTTCGTTAATCAACCCTTCTTCGCTCCATTCTCGGATGCCCATTCACGACACTCTTTCGGTCACATTCCTCCTATAATCGATTATTTGGCTAATATCTCTCTTATTAGCTAAACATTCCTCCTTTCGACCATTCATAACCTCCCTAGTTCTCTCTAGACCACTTCTATTGGCCGTAGGCTATCATCACAATTGGTTATCCGACCCCTTCCAACTCTTAATGAGTCTCTAATCACTTGCTAATCAAGTTTAACTAGTCTAAACCCTAGTTAACTATCTTAAACCTAGCTTATCTAAGCCTAAAGCATGTTTATCCTAATCTAATCTAAAAGTGATTTTTGAGCTTTAGTCCCACATGCACCCAAAGTTCAAACTCTTCCATTTGGAAAACTATAAATAGAAGGGTCACCCCTCCCTTTCAAACTAACAACTTCACTCACAAGTCCTTCTCTCTCAAGCACTTTGGAAAGGCATTAGAAATCATTTGTGATAGCTTTAAGCTATAGAACATTTGGATCTTGGCCATACTCCATTGTTGAGAGCTCCTCCATCTTGCATCCATCCATTCCAAATATAGTTAGTAGGGGAAGATCTAAAGCTTGGCCATGTAGTCAATTTGGAGAGATCTCTTCACTATTTTAGGGAGTAAACAACACACAATTTGATTGCTTAGAATCTACCTAGTTTCACTTTCATTAAGCTTTCATGGAGTAAAGAGTAGATTTATCATGCTAGTTTTTCTTATGTTTTTGTCAAAGTTATGATGCATGTATAGGATTAACTCTTGTTCATTTCTTATCACATGGTGCATGGATGATTTATCAAAGCTTTAAGGTTCTTTAGCCTCATTCCATAGATTTTGCAACTTTCCATTGCATACAAAAACAGCATAACCTGTCTCTGTCGTCCACCTTATATTCATCTTCTCCAAAGATCCGAGTAATCCTCTTCTCGACACGTCATTTATCTACAAGGCAGGTCATGAGCTCTCAAGCTTAGTTGCATCCTTAGTTTGGGTCTTCCGAGCTCCACTATAGATGACTTTGCTTCATAGCCCACCTTCCTACACTTGTCGCATTCGAGTTGTGACTACTCGAATTCAATTTCCTGTTCACATTTGTCTTCCGAGGTGTTCAAGATGATTTTATAGACACTTTTTCTCCAACATGAATGTTGATGTACATTTGAGCAGATACCACTTGGACCCCACCTTCCTAGCGATCAACTGCAATAAGTAATCGAATTGATCTTGTGATGCCGAAGAAAACTAGAGGCTCCCTAAATTGCAAATGATAGATGGAAACATTACTTCTCTATTTGGATTCTAATAAATGACATATTTAGGTTAAGTAATTTCTTAGTTTTAATTAATGAAAACAATTGAAATGATGTATTATTTTAATAATTGTTGGATCCTAAATAATTGAATAAGTACCAAGAGGCACAGGATCAAGAAATAGAAGGGTGCTTAGGGAAAAGTACACACAAAAAAAGGGTTTAAGAAGGGCTTAAGTGAAACCAGAGTGCGCATGTAAAGTGGAACAAGGGTTTAAAGGACTAAACCATATTTGACATCATGGAGTCACTTGAGGAAAAACATGAGAGCCCAAATAGGCGTGATAAGTGTATAAGGTGCTAGCACTGGAATATTCGAGCCCAAGGAAAGGATATTCCATGCAAGTAATATTCCTGAGGCATCATTACAGGTTGGTGGAAGGTTTTGCAAAAAGGATAAGCATTCACCAATGGAGGACCACATTGACACTTGGCACATGATCTTCTCGGGAGAGGAGTCAAGGTGGTGGATGCGAGATCTTATTTAAAGAAGTGTTTGGGACAGGAACAGATATAGAGATATATGGGAGAGACAAGAGAAGGGAAATGGAGAGAAAGAAGGTAGCAAGGTGTTTCATAAATGTTAGGAAATGCTAGGGTTTGGAGTTCTTAGTGCTTTGAGGGTTGTAAGGGATGTCATTAAGCATATGTATTGGTACTTGGGGTCCGTAATAAGGGCTATAATGGGAAGGCATAGTTAGGATCTCCAATCGATAGGTCTATAGGTGTTGGATCTTTATCATTTAATGTATATGATATGAGATGAATCTTTTAAATGTAGTATGGATACAAAAACTATTTAAAATCAATATACCTAGATCTATTATGTACATCTCGATTATGGGTATAAACCCTAATGTTATTTGTCTTGTCATGACTTAGATCTTGTTCCTCGTGCTTAATACAATGTTTTTATAGATTTTATAATACATTGATGTGTAGATCTTTTAGTTATATCTCTTGCCTTTTGAGTAGATGCATGTACTTCTATTTCTGCAAATAATCCTCCATTAATGATGGAACTCTCTTTGAAAGCTCACATAAAGGAGGGGCTCGGTGCCGCGTGTGCCTTGGTGAGAGTGCCCAACATATATTGGGTGATAGGTCAAGTGGTTGGGGTTAGAAAGAAGTATTGCGGATAAAATAATGACTACAATAATTATAATGTTTTGAGTTTAAAATTATAGAATATTTCTTAAGTTTTTAGCACACAAATATTTCTTTCATGTATTTTTATGTAAATATAACTAGTAATTGAATATAAATTTTAGGAAAGGATGTAAATGTTCAAATTTATTTTTCCTCTTGAGATAAATTTTCTTACACACACAAACATAATAAATCTAAATTTGGTGGAATTGTCTAGGTAGGTGTGATAACATTCAATTATAAAAATTTGGAGTGGGAGTTAGAGGAATAAAAAATGCACAAGGGGAAGAGTATGCTTGAATAAAATTGTGAGTTGTATAGACAATAGAAAATATGACTGAAAATATGGGGTGACTGAAATTTTGAATTCGAATTTCACCATGTGCTATATAGTTCATTGATTCACCCCTATGTGCTATGAAAAGAGGGAAAAAACTTAATATTTTTTGAGTAGATGTTAGGTTAATTATGCATTGTATTAGGATATTTACTTGGTTATGTATTTAAAAACCACATTATTTTAATATTGTTTATTTGTTGCATTTTTTTTGCAACCATTCTTGTTTGTATTTAATTGGTTATTGCTTCCCGTATGATATTTTGGAATCTTATGTAATCAAGGATTAAAGGTTGCACCTATGCAACATATTTCATTGTTTGTATCCGGGTGTCCAATATCTATAAATATTGTAGCCTACACCATTGTATGAAAGTTGATTTCACATTAATAAATTATACAATATTTCATCCCTATTTGTGAAACTACATTTGGTACCAAAATTAGTTGAAGCTCCGGAAGGTTGGAGAAAGGGTGCAGAGGAAGGAAAAGTTTTGGAGAAGAAAATTGCTTCATCGGAGAGCCAGTGCTACCTCCTACAGCTTCCTGAGAATTCCCTATAGTCTCACAATCTCTGTGCGATCTTCAGAAACGAAAATCATTTTTTTGCCTTGGTTCTCTCTGCATAAGGAAATTTTATTTCTAGAGCTAATCATATTCAGGATATTACAACAAAAGTATGTTTTCCCACCCACTACTGAGGTACCTCTTTGTAATGTTAACTAGTTTTGTGTAAAAACCAATGTTTTTTTATCCAAGCTGAACTGTTACGCTGGACTCAAGTTACACATCGAGTTGCGTACCAAGAATAAAAATGAGTTGTTTCAAATTGGAGACCGAGTTGCATACAAACCAAGCTCTCTAATCGAGCACTCCATTAAGGCTAAAAAGAAAAAGGCAAGTTGAGCTATGAAGACGTAGAGATCTACATATATGAAAGGGTCGGTTTTGTTGGATCGGTCTTCCCTCTACCTCTGAGACATTGGTGAGATCCAGCCAACACATTGGCATACAACTACACCCCCTCTCCATTTTGACCCCTTTCTAAACAATGAAGGCAATATCTGTCTTGCAACGAACCTCTCTGCTATCTACAAAGACCTCCACCCTCACCTATGACCTGTATGCAGAAAATGGTGGAGTTAAACGACAAAACATGTGTATATCAGAAAATAGTGACCAACGAAGGGCAAAATCAAATACAAACGGAGGGCATGACGTTTTCTGAAGCGGCTAAAGAATTGTTTTACACATACAAATCCATAAGCAACACATTGGATTATTGTATTGGCGTGTTGTTTTATTCTCCACTATTCGTCAGTCGAGCCATGAGAAACTCATAACCCTACTACCTACAAATACTATACAGCAGCGAAGATAAGTAGAACAATGAATGTAAAGAAAACAGTGGCTTAAAAAATCAAAACATGGAAAAAAGAATCGATGAAAGGATATAAAGGCATCGCAGATCCATTATTAGTAGTAAAACCTAATTTCCTCCCTCCCTGAACTCACCATGTGGTATCCTTAGGTGGCGTCACGTTTCCATTCAAAATGTAAGTTCAATTGTCCTCTTTTAAATACAATGTTCTTCGTTTTCTAGCATAAGTGCTAAAAGCGCTAAGGGGATTACACTGATAGACTTCGGGAGGTCAGGTTTGGAGTTCAACGCCCATCCCCAACTCATTTTTTTCAATCAAATTGAATTTGGAGGAAAAATTGGTGAAACTACCAACTTTGGCAAGTGCATTTAACATAAAAACCTCGACTAAAATTTTAGTGAGAAAAAACTTATTGTAGGGAAAAAGAAATTTCTCCTATTAGGCCTAGTTTTTCATTATGAACAACACTTGCTAAAGTGGGTACACAGAGAAATTGAATTTTCAGCTATTTTTTTGCAATTTTTGGCATAAAGGGTCATTTTTGACTCTGGAGGCCACCGACCTGCAAAACAAAAACTTTTTTCTCGTCATTCAATTTTTTCATATTTTTGAATGTAATTTGCATACTTCAATACATTTTGCTAATTTTTAGGTTTCCATAGTCATCGCAAACTTAGTATCTCTGCTCAAAAATCTGCAAAATATTGTACTCAAAAATAATAAAATTTGGTTCAAAAACACTCACAAGATCCTAGATCTAATTCACAATGTTCGGTATATACAAGACCTGCAGGAAGAGATTACAGTAAATACTTCATGACTACTACTACACTTAATGCCTAATATAATTACAACAACTTCCGTCTGGGAATCGACCCTTTAAATCAACGAGGAGTAATAAGGTCACAAGTGCACACACTATGAGCCATCCCATTCATCTCGTGAACGATTGCACAACATAAATCCCGAATGAGAAATTATCCAAGTATATAGTGAAGTTATGCATGCGTATGAGTATATTTCTTTGAGCCGGTGTCAATAATTTCATGACCCCTTTCAAAAGGTAGTATCTTCGTACACACGTATCGAATTATTTCACGTACATTAACGCCTCTTTCACGTCTGCGGGTATATAGAAAGGGAAATATTCTTCCACGTCACTGGGTATATTAGAAGGGTGGATGTAAAGAAAGGTTTTTATATAATACTGATGGTTATGGCATGTTGTGAATGGTACTCGACAAAATTTACTAATGATACAACATAAAAATAATAGTTTGATAAATTAGATCGAAGGCCAACCCCATCATCTTGTTTGGAGTGTCGATGATGTGCAACCCCACATTCGAGATGCCAAAACAACCAAATAAGTGTGGGATAATTTGAGCATGGTTTATGAGGCCAAAACCAAGAATGTCATATTGAATTTGTAGATTCGCACACACACTTGAAGTTCAAGAAGAATGAGAAAATTGAAGCTTTCTTGAGAAGAGTTGTAGAGTTGAGGGCTTTAGTTCTGTCCCCCGGGAGAAGTGTCCAGAGATGAAGCTCTCATTCCCATTATTCTGAGAGATCTCCCTTCTTTTTACCACATGTTTGTAATAACAATAAACTTTTCGATATCGACGCTTAGTTTTTACGAACTAGTAAACCTACTACAACAAGAGGAAGCCACATATAATAAGGATTATGAAGAGGAGAAGGCACTTTTTCACATCAAAAATGGAAAGGAAAAGCTATTATAAAACCTAATTCCAATCAAAATTCCCAACATTAGAATCAATATCAACATTAAGGGGACAAACAATAAAAGAGACAATGTCCAATTTGTAAAAGAGGACATGACTTAAAAGATTGTTGGATTAATACTTACAAGAAAGGTTCATCAAGAAACTCGGACCTCCACAACAAAAATCTCGGAAGGGACATTCTAACTACAATCAAGGACAAAAAAATGGTAACTAGAAAAGGATACCCCATCAAGAGGAAATATTTTTGAATAAGAACATTCGATAATGAAGACTTCTTGTACATTGCTTGATCAAGTGAACCATCCACATCATCTAGTGATGTCTAGTATGTTTATTTGGGAGCCACTTGACACATGACCAGCCACAGAGACTGGTTTAATTCAATGAGGGACACTCCTTGAAAAACCATGTTTCGTTGGGTGATGTTTCTTTATATACAATTCAGTGGGATTGGGAACATTTCTCTACCCCTTTGTTCACGTAACTCTAGACAATCGATGCCTTATATGTCCCTAGGTTGACTAAAAATCTACTTTCAATCAGTCAATTCCTAAATCACAACTTAAAAATTGACTTGATAATTATTCGCAAGAAGACATGTTTAATTTGAGACAAATCACGAGGCTTGAAAATAGTTACAAAAGTCTCCAATGTGGACGCATGTTCTAGCTTGATTTTTTCCATAGAGATGATCGAGACATTTGTGGCTAAGAACTCTACCTCTACATAGTTGTGGCATTGGAGACTTGGTCATGTTATTTTCAAGTATTTTGAGACACTTCATCGGTGCAATATGGTACATGGGTTACCATCTCTTTAGAAGGATACTGAGACAAGTGTCCTCACTACCTAGTAGGAGGAAAACAACACACGAGCTTCATTCCGGAAGATTACTTTTCAAGCTCATGGCGAGCTTGACCTGGTTTATATCGATATTTTTTCTAATGCACCCAATTCATTTTGGGTCCTAATAATTCATGCTTTGTGTTGATGACTACTCACGAAAATTGTTGATATACTACCTTCGCAAGAAAAGTGAAGATTTTGAAACCTTAAAATTTTCAAAGTAGTTCTTGAGAACAAAACTAGTCATCGATCGAACTCTTCACTCGGATCGAGGGAAGTAATTCACTAGTGATGAGTTCAAATACTACCTACAAGGTAATGGGATTCATCGACAAATGCCTCCTCCACACACACCACAAAATAATGGTGTTGTTGAGAGAAGAAACTATACTATCATGGAAATGGTGTGATACATGATCGATGATTCGGACTTGCAAAAGACATTCGGGTAGAAGCAACAAAGAAAACAATGTATTTGTTAAATAGAGTGCCGATAGTTTCTCTTGACGAGTAACACCACATGAAGCATGGTCAAAGATAAAACCATCTGTCATTGCACACCTCGGAGTATTTGGGTGCAAAGAAAGTATGCACATTCCCAAGAAGAATAGAAAGAAATTGGACATGAAGTCACAAAAACTCATTTTCATTAGCTATAGTGAAGAAACTATTGGGTAAAGATTGACGGATCTGAAGACAAGGAGAATCTACCCCAAAGAGAGATGTTGGGTTCTTTGAGAAGAATGAAGCAAAGTATCCTCTCTTCAGATTCTGATGTAGATTATTCACCAGTTATAAAAATTAAAGCTGATGTTCCCAAAAATGATGAAATTGATGATGGGGATACTAGTGATGATTAGATATAACCACAACCCATGGGAAAAGTTTTGCATATGCCTAAGTGGTGTACTAGCACATTACAAGATGCAAGAATGGATGCTCAACTAGATACATCCATCCTGGACCACGAACTCATGCGGTAAAGAAAGAGAAGAAGTTAAATTTTCTTTGATAAATAGAGTTATTGAATATGATGAGCCTTCTACAATCAAGGAAGCCCTACAGTCAAAAGCTTGGAAATATGCCATGGACTCTAAATATTAGTCAGTAATGAAAAACAACACTTGGAAGTTTGTTGATCTTCCACCAGGGAAGAAACCCATTAGATACGAGATGGATATTGAAATTAAGTGCATAACATATGGGAAAGTGAACAATTATAAATCAAGACTAGTAATAAAGGGGTATGCACAAAAAGAAGGCATTGACTACGAGGAGACATTTTCTCCCACAACTAAGATCAAAATGATTAGGATGATATTTTCTCTAGCTACACAGTTTGGTTGGAAAGTCCATCAGATGGACGTAAAAAGTGTCTTCTGAATGAATATTTACAAGAAGAAGTCTATATGACTCAACTTGAGGGATATGTTGTACTTGGTCAAGAAGCAAAGGTATGCAGACTCAAGAAATATTTGTATGGCCTCAAATAGGAACCCTAGGAATGGTACATCAAAATTTATGAGCATCTCGTATAACATGGATTTGTTAGAAATCCATACGATCCCAATCTTTACCTCAAAAAGCAAGGGGGGAGATTTTGATTGTCATTGTCTATGTTGATGATCTAGTCATCACTAGAAATTTAGTAACGATGATTGATATAACAAAGAAATATATTAATCAATCATTCAACATGAAATATCTCGGGATAATGCACTATTTTCTTGGATTGGAAGTATGACGAGAAAAGAGAATCACATTTTTGTTTCTCGATTAAATATATGAAGACAACAATCAAGAAATTCACAATGATGGATTGCACACCAATTTATACACCTATGGAGAATAGATTTTAGTTATCTCATTCAGATCCATCTCCTTAGGTAAATGCCACTCTCTATCGGCAGTTGATTGGGAGTCTCATTTACCTAACCTACACTAGACCAGTGCATATCAACTTTGTAGTGAGCTATCTATCCAGTTTCATGCGAAACCAAATTTTTCATTAGAAAGTAGCAAGAGTGCATCTTAATATATCTCAAAGGATCAATGGATCTTGGTCTAAAATATAAGAAGAATGACAACTTATTCTTGTGCGGATATTTGGAATCGATCATCTAGGAAATATTGATGACAGAAAATCCACTTCAGGGTTTGTGTTCTTTATGGGATCTGGACCAATATCATGGGGAAGCAAGAAACAACACTTTTTTCTCGTTCTTCCATAGAAGTTGAGTATCATTCTGTTGGAGAAGATGTATGTGAATTGATTTTTCTACGTCACATACTCGAAGGACAAGGAATACCACAAGACAAACCGACCACCATGTATGTTGACAATGAAGGTGTTCTCAAACTTGTTCGCAATCCAGTTTTTCATGAAAGAACAAAACACATTGAGGTATAGGTACATTTCATACATGATCATGTCTTGAAGCACAATATACACTTCAGTTTTGTCCAATAATGAACAAAAGAAGATATATTCACGAAGTCACTTGCACGTGACAAGTTCTAGTTGTTCAGAGAGTTCCTCTCCTCGTCCCTTGAGGTAATGAAAAATTAAGGGGGGGAATGTTAGGTTAATTATGAATTGTATTAGGATATTTACTTGGTTATGTATTTAATAACCACATTATTTTAATATTGTTTATTTTTTGCATTATTATTACAACTATTCTTATTTGTATTTAATTGGTTATTGCTTCCGTATCATATTTTGGAAGCTTATGTAATCAAGGCTTGTTGTTGCACCTGTGAAACATATTTCATTATTTGTATCCGATTGTCCAATATTTATAAATATTGTAGCCTACACCAATGTATGAAAATTGATTTCACATTAATAAAATTATACAAGCTTCCATCCCTATTTGTGAAACTACAACACTTTAGATTCAAAATTGGTGGTGAACCACATTCCATATTTTCAATCGAGGAAATTCTAAGTTTGAAAAAGATACCCGTTCTAATTTTTAGTGTACTTTCACCGACCACGTCCCTCACATTCATAGTCTAGCTAGTGTCGTCTAATCCACCCCCATTACGAGACAAGTTAGTTTTAGCAGGGTATCGACCAACCGCATTAACATCCGATTTTAATTTGAAATCCCTCACCCATTTGTCCCATGTCGACACGGTAGCCGGGGTATCCCAATTGCTCATCTCGCCACGATAGCACAACCTCATACCATTCTTTCTTTGTAATCTCCACACCGCACATGGGACACATCCAAAGGAATGCAGAGAAATGTCTCAACATCCACCTAAGATTCATCTTCTCCAAAGATCCGATTCATCCTCTTCCAACATGTCATTTATCTCAAGACAGTCGCGAGCTCTCATGCTTAGTTGCATCCTCGGTATGGGTCTTCTCGAGCTCCACTATAAGATTAATTTTCTTCATATCCCACCTTCCTACACTTTTCATAGATGAATTGTGACTACTCAAATTCAATTTCCTGTTCACATCTCTGTCTTTTGAGGTGTTCAAGAATATTTTTATAGGCGCTTTTTCTCCAGTAGGAATGTTGATGCACATATGAGCACATACTAGTATGGAATACACCTTCATAGTTGGATAAACTAGAATAAGTAATAAAATTGATATTGTGATGCCGAAGAAAACTTCATGCTCCCTGAATTGCAAATGAGAGATGGAAACATTACTTCTCTATTTGGATTATAATAAATGACATATCTAGGTTAAGTAATTTCTTAGTTTTAATTATTGAAAACAATTGAAATGATGTATTATTTTAATAATTATTGGAGCCTAAATAATTGACTAAGTACCAAGAAACACATGATCAATAAATATAAGGGTGATCAGGAAAATCATGCACAAAAAGGGTTTAAGAAGGGCTTAAGTGAAACTAGGGCGCGCGCTGCAAGGTGGAACAAGGGTTTAAAAGACTTAGCCATATTTGACATCATGAATTCACTTGAGGAAAAATGTGAGAGCCCGAATAGGTGTGATAAGTTTATAAGGTGCTAGCATGGAACCTCAAGGCCAAGAAAAGGATATTCCACACAGTAATATTCCTAGAGGCATCATAACAAATTGGTGGAAGGTTTTGCAAAAAGGATAAGCATTCACCAATGGAAGACCACATTGACATGTGGCACGCGATCCTCTCGGAGAGAGGATCCAGGGTGGTGGATGTTGATCCTATTTAAAGAAGTGTTTGGGATAGAACATATATAGAGATATATGGGAGAGACAGGAGAAGGGAAATGGAGAGAAGGAAGGTAACATGGTGCTGCAGAAATGTTAGAAAATGCTAGGTTTTAGAGTTGTTAGTGCTTTAGAGGGTTGTAATGGATGTCATTAATCACATGTATGGTTACTTTGGGGTCTGTAACAAGGGCTATAATGGGAAGGCAAAGTTAGGATCCTTGATCTGATAGGTCTCAGTAGGGGTTGGATCTTTATCATTTAATGTATATGGTCTCGAGATGACTCTTTTGAATGTAGTATAGATACCGAAAACTATTTAAAATAAATATACATGAATCTATTCTATACATATCGATTATGGGTATAAACCCTAATTTTATTTGGTTTGTCATGACTTAGATCTTGCTCCTTGTGCTTAATATAATGTTTATTTAGCTTTTGTAATGCATTGATGTGTAGATATATTAGTTATATCTTCTTCCTTTTGAGTAGATGCATGTACTTATATTTCTACAAATAATCCTCCATTAATGGTGGAACTCTCTTGCAAAGCTCACATAAAGGAGGGGCTCGGTGCCCACACATGCCTTGGGTGAGTGCCCAACGTATGTTGGGTGATAGGCCGACGCGCTTGGGGTTAGAAAGAAGTATTGAGGGTAAAATAATGACTACAATAATTATAATGTTTTGATTTTAAAATTATAGAATATTTCTTACGCTTGATTACGAAATATTTCTTTCATGTAGTTTAATGTAAATATAACTAGTAATTGAATATAAATTTTAGGAAAGGATGTAAATGTCTAATTATATCTTATTGAATACATTTAAATGTTTAAATTTAGTTTTCCTCTTGGAGATAAATTTTCTTACACACACAAACATAATAAATCTATGAAAATTTGGTTGTATTGTCTAGGAGGTGTGATAACATTCAATTGTAAAAATTTATAGTGGGAGTTAGAGGAATAAAAATGCACAAGGTGAAGAGTGTGCTTGAATAAAATTGTGAGTTGTATAGACAATAGAAAATGTGACTGAAAATATGGGGTGAGTGAATTTTTTAATTAGAAGTTCACCATGTGTTATATTGTTCAATGATTCACCCCTATGTCTATGATAAGAGGGAAAAACTTAATTATTTTTGAATAGATGTTATGTTAATTATGTATTGTATTAGGATATTTACTTGGTTTTGTATTTAATAACCACATTATTTTAATATTGTTTATTTGTTGCATTATTGTTGCAAATAATTATTATTTGTATTTAATTTGTTATTGCTTCCCGTATGATCATTTGGAAGCTTATGTAATCAAGGATTATTGTTGCACCTGCAACATATTTCATTGTTTGTATCTGGGTGTCCAATATCTATAAATATTGTAGCCTACATTACTGTATGAAATTTGATTTCACATTAATAAATTATACAGGCTTTCATCCATGTTTGTGAAACTACATTTGGTACCAGAGTTGGTTGAAGCTCCTAGCAAGGTTGGAGAAAGGGTGCAGAGGAAGGAAAAGTTTTGGAGAAGAAAATTGCTTCATAAGAGAGCCAGTGTTGCCTCCTGTAGCTTCTCAGAACTCCCTGTAGTCTCACAACCTCTTGTGCGATCTCCAGGTAAATGGAAATCATTTTTTTGCCTTAGTGCTCTCTGCACTAGGAAAAATTATTTCTGGAGCTAATCATATTCATGATATTACAAAAATAAAATTATAGGTCTTCCCACCCATTACTTGAGCTACCTCTTTGCACTTTGACCAATTTAGTGTTAAAACCAATGTTTACTTAACTGATCTCGAATAGCTTACATTAGACTCGGGTTTCACATCGAGATGTATACCAAGCATAACACCAAGTTATTTCACACTGGAGACCGAGTTTCATACAAACCAAGCTCTCTAATTGAGCACTCCATTGAGGTTGAAAAGAAAAAATGCTAGTTGAAATGTGAATACGTAGAGATTTACATTTAAGAAAGGGTTGGTTTTATTGATCGGTCCTTCCTCTACCTCTCGAGCCATTAGAGAGCTCCAACCCACACATTGGTGTGCAACTACACACCCTCTACATTCTGACCCCTTTCTAAATAATGAAGGAAATATCTGTCCCAGAACGAACATGCCTACTATGTGACAACAACCTCCACCCTCACATGTGACCTACATGCAAAAACGGTGGAGTTAAATGGCCAAACGTGTGTATATCAATGTAAACAATGACCAATGAAGGGAAAAATAAAATACAAACAGAGGGCATGACATATTTTGAAGAGGCCAACAAAGTGTTTTACACATACAAATCCATAAACAACGCATTGGATTCTTTTATTGGTGTGTTGTTTTATTCTCCATTGTTTTCCTCGAATTTGAGCCATGAGTGACTCCCAACCCTACGACCTGCAAATAATATATAGCAACAAAGATAAGTAGAACAACGAATAAAAAGAAAAAAACCGCTAAAACAAAATCAAAACATGGCAAAAGAATCGATCAAAGGAGATAAAGGTGTCACAAATCCATTATTAAGAAGAAAACCTAATTTCCTCCCTCTCAAAACTCACCACGCGGTATCCTCAAAGGCCGCCACGTTTCATTCAAAAGGTAAGTTTATTTGTCCTCTTTTAAATATAATGTGATTCATTTTCTAGCATAAGTGCTAAAAGCACTAAGCTGATTAGATTAATAGACTTGGGGAGATGAGGTTTGGGGTTCAACGCCCATCCCCAACTCATTTTTTAAATCAATTTAACTTTGGAGACAAAATCGCGAAACCAAAGAACTTTGGCAAGTGCATTTAATAAAAAAACCTCAGCTAAACTACTTAGTCATAACTAAATCCACCACTAAAATTTTAGTGAGAAAAACCCTATTTTAGGGAAAAACAAATTTCTCCAATTAGGCCTATTTTTTCATTCCAAGCAACATTTGCTAAAAGGGGTACAAAAGAAATTGCATTTTCAGTTTTTTTGTAATTTTTGGCATATAGGGTCATTTTTGGACTCTGCACCAACCAAACCCCAGAACAAAAACTCTTTTACCTACCATTTAATATTTTCATATTTTTGAATGTAATTTGCATACTTGAAGATATTGTAATAATTTGCGAGTTTCCATAATCAACCGTAAAATTTGTAACTCGCCCAAAAATTGGCAAAATATTGTACTAAAAATAATAAAATTTGGTTCAAAAACACTCACAAGATCCTAGATCCCATTCGCAGCATTCGGTATATATAGTGCCTCCGAGAAGCCAATACGTGTAAATTCATCACAACTACTACAGCACTTAATGCCTAATATAGTTGCAACAATGTCATTTGGGCATCAACACTTTAAATCGACGGGAATAATAAGGTCACAATGCATGATGGATTATGTGTGAAATCAATGCATCATTTTTTTTAGTAAAAGTAGGTAGGAGGGTTAATTTTTGTGGATAACATTATAAAATTTTATAACTAGAAATCGCACGTGAGTAGGGAAATGTGAATGCCGAAATGGATACAAAGGTTGAATGAACAATGAGAGTGGGAGAAAAGGTGAAGTAAAGTATGGTGCAAAAGTTGAAGGGGAAGAAATAAGTGAAGTCTTTGTAAATTAATATTAAATAACACATGTAGAGGAGAGGGAGAACATAAAAGGTAAACATACACCAATAGAGAGGAGGTCGGAAGATTGAGAGGATGGAATGGAAGAAAAGGATACAAGTATTAAAGGGAGGGGAAGTGAAATGAAGAGGGGTTCAAGAGGTTGGGAATATTGATAGAGATTCTAGGTGTGACAATAGCGAAAGATGACATCAAATATACGCCTCAACAATTAAATCTTGGTGGATGTTATAACTACCTCTTTATTAGGAAATCATGCCTTTTAACAACTACAAAATTTGATAAGTATTTATTAGAAATATGGAAAGAAAATCTATTAGTCGTTTATTTTTTAAGGGGGCCTTATATGTCACATCAACGGTTTCCCTAACAATAACCTATAAAATTGTTGATTTGTAGCAAAAAAGTATTAAAACTTTGACACTCCTCTTCAAAAATTGCTATATTTTGATTTTGATTATTTGTTGACTATAGACATGGATATTATTATATCATTTTGGTTTAGCATGATGTTAGATGATAGAGATATTCTAACTATTATGGATTGTGATTCATAGTATATGATTTGTGTGGATTCTTAGAGACGTAGAGATATTTATATTGATGATGATGATGTGTTGTTAACATATATATTTACTAACATTTTGAATTCTCATCATGTTGACTATGATTTAGCATTTGAACTAATCTCGTGATCTTGTTGATATTGATAAAATGGTAGAATTGAATTGTTGTTTAAATTTTAGATAAATGATAGCATTGTTTAGTTGAGATGATGATTTAATTATATGAGGATGTTTATTGATTGATATGCGTATATTTTATCTTTTATGTATTTGATGCGGCCTACAATGCCAAAAGAGGTATTGTGTGATTTTGCAGTAATTATATCACAACAAAATAAAAGGGGTTAGGAGACCAACCACAACGTAATACTGCATGGATATAGCGATGGTCACCATGGCAACTTGTTTAATGTTTATTGTTTGTTTTAATTTGTTAGGGGTCCCCATGGGGGATGACCTCAATTTTACCATGGCCTTTGTGTGTAATTATTTTCCTTTTTTTTATTTAATTGTGGAGTATGTGATTTAATTTGTGATGTAATTCATTTTTATCATTGTTGATTAATGTGCCTTAATTAAGTGAATTAATCATATTTATTAATTTATTTGGGGATGTGACAAAATGGGGCCATTTATTAGAGTAGTTGGTCCTTTGGATCTTGTGTTTTAAGTTGAGTGTATGTGACTTTGAGTGTTGTACACCCTACCTTACTTGGGAAATTCGGATTTGGGCTTAAGGGCCATTTTTGAGGCTTGTGGGACAAGTTAAGCTTGTCCCACACCTCTTAATTTCATATACCACCCTACCTATGGATTGGGGGTTTAAAAAAAGAACCCATTATGTGTTTTGTAAGGCAAAAGTGACATTTATTGCACTTTTCTTAGATGGGTTTTAAATTATGTCCTTAGGGGTGTGGGTTTGTGTTGAGTGTGTAAGAGGCTTTTCATTTCTCTAAATCACCAATTTATTGTGCCTCGGGGTTGAGCTTTCACTTGTGATGTGGAGTTGAGGATAAGTGATGTGGCATCCTATATGGAGCCACCTCACTCTCTCTTCCTTTTTCTATATATGCAAGTTTATTTGTTTGTTTGGGGATTACTTCATTTTATTGTGCACTTGTAATTTTGGAGTTAGAGAATTTTGGGAGTACTTGTTAATTCTTGGAAGCTTGTTGGAGTTGGATTAATCTTGAAAGGAGCTTGGAGTGTGATTCTTTGATCAAGTTCTTACTATGGAAAGGTAGGAGCTACACTCTTTTAACTATTTTTTTTTTATATGTGAGTATTGCATGTATGTGAATGGTTTGTGTTGCTTTTGGGATCTTGGGTAGAATGCCAAATATGTGTAGGAGAGAAGCTATTATGGTGTTTTTTCTATTATAGGGAGGCATAAGATTTTATTTCATGTTTTGGGGGGAGTTGGGTTGGTGTCCCATCTTTTATAAGAAAATGCCTGCATTTCTTTCTTGGTTATTTTGAGGGAGACATAAGAGATTATAGGGAGGCATAAGAGAATGTGGGAGGCATAAGAGGATTGTGTAGAGGCATATTTTGTGTAGGGGTTTTGTTTTTTTGGAGGGATTTAAGGTGGGCACCTAATCCCATTGGGAGGCATAAGTGATCTCCCCATAGATCCTTGCTCCATTGGCTTTACATTTTCAAGCCTTGTGTATTTTTATAGTTTCATTCTTATGATTGTATCTTGTGTTTGAATGTGTTTTAAATGGTTGTGAAATTTTGTTTTGTGATGTGGAAGCATTGTGTTAGTTTCCATGAGTTGTATCCATTCCTTATTGCATTTTGGTTGGGGCTCGAGGGCTAATGAGGAGGATAGCTTCTTCTCCTCATTGGATTATTGGTTAGGTGGAGAGTGTTGCATCTCCCCATTTTTGTTTTTGTGATTGAAGTGAAGAAATGGTAGTTCTCTTGATGCAAGATTTGGGACTTGGATGCTTTTGTAGAATTCAAGGAAATCCTTCATTGTTGAAATGTTTCTTGTAATTCCCACTTAAGGTGGAAGACTAGTAGTATTGTATTTAAAAGAAAAGTTGCATTGTATATTTTGTTATATATCAAGTTTGTAATGTATTGTTGAAAATAAAAAGCTTTTTGCATTGTAAAAAATGAGTCTATGCTCTAAAAAAATTAAATTTCATTGTTGCTTGTAGGAGTTACATTATTGTAAGAATGAAGGAAGAACTTAGAAGTTGTAAATCATTAAGAATGTATTCTTAGAAAATTCTTCAATGTAATAGTAGTTGTTTTGCTTTCCTTGAATAAATGGTTCTAATGAAAAAAAGGACAATAAGTTATAATGAGTTACTTTGTTGAAAAAATTACATTTTTGTGGTTGAAAGAAAAACAATGATACTTAGAAATAGATTAAGTTTCATTTCTACTTTTGACCTTGAAAGAAATTTTACAAAAACGTGTTCTTATAGTTGTTTTCTTGTCTACTATTGAAATAGAAAATCTTTAAATTTAGTAATTTAAGCATGGAATGAATAAATGGTGTAACCTTTCAACTAGAGACTTTAGGCACATAAATTCAAGCTAAGGATAAATTTTAAAACACTCTAATAAAATTATTTTTGGAAAATTACGGAATTGATGGTTCTATTTTCAAAGAACAGGACCGTCACTTTTTACCGCACTATGCCTAAACCATCGGCTTGATCATAGTGGTGGTCTATGAACCACCTACCTAGGTAGAAAGTGGTTTACGAATCATCACCCAGGTAGTGTGGTAGTCCCAGGACCACCAACCTACTATGGGTTCCACTTTCATCACGGTCAGCAGAAAAATAAAAATCCATGACTTGGAAAATTTAAACTTGATTAAACTAAAATACGAGCTTATAAAATGTAAAAAAGGAAACTACCAACATACGATAGGGTTATAAAATCTTTATTTAAATATGTAAATCTTTGAATGAGCATTTAAATGTATCTAATCTCATAGATTAAAAATGGAAATAGGGTTTTTCCCAAACAAAGAACTCAAAAATGGAAATAACTAAATAATAACTCCAAATTTAGAGTGAAACCTCTAAAATCTTCAAATGGAAGACATTGCAATAATAAATCCATAATCTAAACTAAACTAAACTAGATCTAATGAATATCCTTCATGGATTCCTTCCTCCTTGCTCTCATGGCTTCCATTTATCCAACTGCAAAAATTAAATATAAAAAAAAGAGACCAAATGAGGAGGATAGGGCAAGAAAAAGGATTTAATAAAATTCCATAAGGATGGTTAGGGTTAGGTTGGAACTCTAAGATCTAGTGACCACAATTGATTTGATCCAAGGGTTAAGAATCAACCCTACAATTGTTAGGTAAGAATGAATATTATGGAATTTTAAATAATTTAAATGTTTGTGAAAATGGGTGAATGGGGCCACTTAATACCCTTGTATGTTAAGTTAAAAATGTAACTCTCCTAGTATGTTTTAATAAATGATTCAATGGACATTAAATAAGTTAAGTTAAAGGAGCTAAAAATAAGGTTAAGGTTTATTATTTTGGGTTTGAATATTAATTTGAGAATGGGTTGAAACTATTTAACCAAGTAAAATAATTTATGAAAACTTACATCTCTAAACCTAGATTTAGTTAAATTGACTTTAGAAATGAATTAAGAATATTTAATTAATAATCTAGACCTAGATCTATGAAATGTAACTTAACATTACTGTTGAATTAATTAAAGCCACGATTAGAGGTTTGACACTCTTGCAACATTTCCAAAAAAAAACCGCAACTTTCTAGATAATTATTAAGGTTTAATGTGGTTTTAGAATGTCAAAACTTATTACATTACATTTGGTATCACGAGTGGTGGGTTTGATGTTGGGACCCTAGGCACACTTGGAAACATAATGCATAAAAAGAAAACTTAGAACAATTCTAAACCTAGATCACACAAGTCTGCATGATATTTTAAAGAAAAAACCCTATAAAAAATTGAAACAAAATCTAGAATAATAAACTAACTCTCACCTTCCCGACATAGTGATGAGTATAGAGAGGAGAATACCCATGGGAGTTATTGTACAGATGTGGACCTATATTTACCATCCCCAAATTAGCAAGAGGGGTTATTATCGAATACTTCACCCTCAAGGATGCTAATTTTGCTATATGTGGAGGATCTTCTTGGAGGGAGACCTAAGTAATTAGAATTGATTGAAGAGAGCCATCATGTTTGAGGGTCCCATGCACTCTCTAACATAGTGATGAGTATAGGAAGAAAATACCATGTGGAGTTAGAAAATTAGATTCAAAATCATGAAAATGGGTTCATTTTGGTGTTTCTAGGAGCCTAGGCAAAATGATGATCATGTTGAGAGACCTAGAGGCATGCAAGTCCACATTAGAAGAACACATGCGAGAGATTCTCAAACTCCATAAATCTCATTTCACTTGGGACAATAGGGCATTGTGGGAGGCATGGAAAAATTTTTTAGATGGTCGAGACAAAAGTGGGATGCTTCAAGCTATGTCCGTGCATAAAAAATAACACAAAAAGTCCATACGTGTGTATAGGTCATCCACCTTCTCATGGAGCCCGATCGAGGAATGAGGAGAAAATATCCATTTGGATTCAAGGAAGCCCTTAGGATCTCTGATGTGGAAGAGAAGATTTTTCTAGGAGGTTCATTCAACACATAGATGAGTTCCATGACCTTTGCATCCAATAGCTTGATAGAAGAGAGTCAATGTTTGACCTCCCGAACTTCAAACATGTAGACTATATACATTTGAACTCTGAGAGTCCACATTTTCATAAAATTAAACTTTACTAGAATTGGAGCAGTAGTGTCCATCTAGATTTCTTAATTTTGAAAGGCCATTAGAAGGCTATATTAAAATTCAAGGGGAAACATATTAAGCTCTAGTCAATTAATTCTTATTCCCTATCAAATGACAAATATAATAGCAGAGGGGGTCAAAATCCTCCTCCTTGTGGTAGACATGCCAAACTTTTCATTCATGCCACCACATCATCCACCATTACATGAAATTTATACCATTCTCCATTTAGGCCTCAAAAGTGATGAAATGCTCAAAATGGGATTATAGATTTTCTATTAAAGATAGATATAAACCACCCAGAGCTTAGTTAGAAAATCCGCCAAGTTCAATGACCATAATGTTTTATTTAGTAGTTAGATGGCTTGACACATACCACTATGGCATGCCATATTTCACTCTCATGAGTCACGGGACTTGATGTGGAGCCTTTTTGCAAGCACATACCATCATTTCAAGAGTCCATTTAACCCTGACCCATTGAAAGTGGTAAGTACACATTTTAGGGATTTCCATTTTCCCTCTCTCACTCTTCTTATATGCACATAAATTGAGTTGTCACGGTGTAATTGGATAACATGGGTACTATCTCCATTTGTGGGACTGCTACTTGAGATAGACCTCCAGAGAGAATTTTTTGGATTTCTTGCTCCTAAACTACTGCCACAATCTACTCTAATGCAGTGGAAACTAACTATTTCAATCTAGTATTTGAAGGGACCAGGATCATGAAGCATAAAATTACAAGTTTGTGAATGAATCTTACACTTGTTGTGTTTGTTTTCACTATTCTTGCCCTTGTGAAATACAAAAGATTAAAAGTGCATATTTTGTATATTTTTATGCTCTTCAAGTATCCATTTATCAAAATGTATGTTTGAGATGTATTTTGAATACATTTTGCTAGATTGTGAGAACATAATATCACCCCTTTTAGTAATCCCTTTGCTTAAGGGGCATTAAGAATGCTCACACATTAGAAGATACCCTCACTCCCTCATTTTATTGTTCTGGTATCACTACTTTAAGGATTTCATTTTCATGTATTCTCTCTCCTTGGTCCACAACAAGGGCCTTTAGATTAGGAATTAGTTTTGCAAAATTAATTTTGGTAGAGAAGTTTAGCTACAAAACCAACTTTCTCTGAGCCCTATCTCCAATTTATAGTCCTGAGAAGAGAGAAGAAGGGAAAATGGAAATCCCATCAATCTATGAGCTTCAACTATATGCACTTGTTAAATGGATAAAATGATTTTGATATTACTTAAAAGGCTCCCCATACTGTCATGTGTGATATAGCTATAGGACACGAAAGAATGATGACCGAGCCTCTTAATGATGATCATGTTGAGAGACCTAAAACAGATGAACCCGTCCACGTTTTGTGAAAAGATCACATAAGAGAGATTATGAAACTCCATCCATCTCATTTCACTGGAGACATTGGGGGATTTTAGGTAGAGGCATGGTTTGTCAAGTTGAGAAGATGCTTCAAAGTATGTTTGTGTACTAGAAACATGAAGGATCGTACGGCCATCCACCTTCGAGAGACGGAGTTGGGGTTTGGAAGACTGGAGTAGACTTGAGAATGAATAGATAGCATAACTGACTGGAGCCAAATATGTTTCTTTTATTCAAATATATCTAGCTCTCAGGACTATTAAATAGATACTTGTCCAAGTGGTTCATTCATAGAAAGGTTAGATGAGTTCCACATTTTACGTCAAAATCTATGAAAGTGGAAAGTTATGAGAGTCTCTTTGAAGACTTTCTTCAATACGTAGAATTCATGTAGGATGATAAGGTGAGGATCCATAGGTTCATCAAGGGCTTGAACCTTGACATTAGAGGGTAGTGCACATTCATTGTCTCTCATTAGTAGCTAGGCCATTGAGAATCTCATACACTATGGAGGAGACCAAGGAAAGATGTAGTAGCCGACAAAAACAAAATGCGGAGTCCGTATCTAGTAGATGTAGGATAGCAAATCGAGGGGTCACTCCTCCTCCTCATGGCATACATGGTTTTCACATTCTTCATTCGAGACCCAATCTATAAGCGATAACACAAAATCCACCATTTAGGCCTCCATGGAGATTTTTTGCCCGGGGACATGGTATGGGGCCTCCTCCTGGCAGACTAGTAAACTCGAAATGCTTTAAAATAGCTCAACCTTATTAGGAGCATCAGCCAACCACAGATAGTCCATAGTAGGATCATCGAGATCCATGACATAAACCACCGAGTAAATGTTTGAGTCAATCTACTTTCATTGGAGGAACACATTTGATGTAGTTACCTTAAGGGGTGTTTTGGAGTACTTGGGGAATCATTGGCTAGAGCCACATATATGCTAACAACAAGGAAGAGCACGGCACGATTCAGAGCACCAAAGCATGGTGATTGAGATGATAGTAGCATTGATGGAATTTCTATTTCTATTTTATTTGATTTAAGATCCTCAGATTCTTTTATTTCTCCATTTGTAGTAGAGAATGTAGGCTGGTGGTAGTTAGGAAGATCCGTAGTTAGGATGTGGAGATGGATTTTGGAGCCAAGCTCACAGTGGACTCCTTAGTCAAGGAGTGCATAGTTGACCTAGGACCCTTTTCCATGACCTTGGATCTTCGTATCCTTCCTTTGGGTTCCTATGGGATTATTTTGGGCATGGATTGGTTATCTACACATAAGGCTAGAGGTTGATTGTTATAGTAAGATAATATCATGTGCAAATGATTTGGGAGTGGAGACAGTGATAGTGGGAGTTTGAGACCCACCTCTATTCGCACCATATCCGCTATGCAGCTTAAGCGGTGTGCATGATGAGGTTGCCAGTTGTATGTTATCATGGTTAGCGAAAAATCAGAGGATGAGTCTAGTGGGCCATCACTTGATGATCATCATATCTTGAGGAGTTTTCTTAGATGTCTTTTAGGGAATTCTTTCAGGTTACCTCCCCCATGTGAGATAGATTTTCACATTTATTTGGTTCCATGAGTAGATCCTATCTCATGATTATAGGATGACTACCCTTGAGCTCTATGAGCTCAAGTTGTAGCTAGAGGGCCTTCTATAGAAAGGCCTAATCCATCCTAGTGTATCCCCTTGGGGTGCACTGGTGATTTTTGTAAAGAAAAGGACGGATCTTTGTGTTTGTGTATTGATTATCATCATCTAAAAAAAGTAACGATCAAGAATCATTACCCCTTCCACATATTGATGATTTGTTTGATCAGATGAAGGGGGCCACAATATTTTCTAAGATAGATCTTAAGTATGATACCATCAGCTGAGGATCATAGAGGTAGATATTCATAAGACAACCTTCCATACGAGATATGGCCACTATGAGTTCACAGTAGTGCCTTTTGGTTTGATGAATGCCCCCACAATATTCATGAGTTTGATGAATGGGGTATTCCAGAAATTTTTAGATCACTTCATGCTCATATTTCTTGATGAAATTTTTATTTACTCACGTACACGTGAGGAGCATGAGGAGCACCTTCACTAGGTTTTGTACTGTCTTAGAGAGCAGCAACTTTACGGGAACCTAAGAAGTGTGTTATTTTTCAGTCGAGGTGTAGTACTTGGGTCATCATCATTTATGGGGAAGGTATCATCATCGATCCTTCCAAGATTAGAGCTATTATGGATTAGCCCACTCCAACCAGTGTGACCAAGGTGTGTAGTTTCATGGCATTGGTAGGTTACTACAAGATATTTGTTTAGGAATTTTCTCGGATTGCACACCCCATCACTTCCTTCAATGAAAGGAAGAAGTTTGTTTGGTCTATGGATGTGTAGAAGGCCTTCATACATTTGAAGGGATGCCTTACGTCAACACAATTCTTGTAGTTCCAAATCCTTAGAGGCATTCATTTATGTCAAATGCTTCCTTGGCGGATTAGGTGGTGTATTGATGCAAGAGGGTTCATGTGGTTCCTTTGAGTCTCAAAACTCAAATATCATGAGCTCAATTATCTGTATCATGACCTTGAGCTTGCAACATTTGTGCATGCTTTGGTTTGATGGAGACATTTCCTTTTGGGTAAGAGATTTATTCTCAGGAAAGACCATTTGAGCTTATGTCACCTCTTCACACAACCCAATCTCAACACTCTCATCAGCAGCATTGGATGGAGTTATTATGTGAGTATGACATGGAGATAGAGCATGTGAAGGGAAAGAGAATGTTTTTTTGACGCTCTGAGTAGATGAAGACATTTTGTTATGGATACTTTAGTGGGTACAAATTTACGAGCAGGATTTTGTGACACTTCCACATGATAGTTTCTACCTTACAGCTAGATCAGAGATTGAGTCTCAGAGACCCCTTGAGGGGAAGTTTGATGGTTTTACATTAGAGTCAAGATGGACTTCTCAAGCACATAGAGGCTAGATCTATGTACCTAGGGATGGAGGTTTGAGATAGATATCTTGGCAGAGGCTCATCGTGCACCTTATTCAGCCCATCCAGGGTGAAGAAGATGCATGCCACCTTGAGAAAACTATACCATTGGAGAGGTCTTTAGAGAGATGTAGCTCAGTTTGTCATGTTGTTTAGAGTGTCAGAGGGTGAAGGCCAGCATCAACATCTAGTTGGCCTTCTTTACCCACATGTTATACCAAAGTGGAAATGGGACACCATTTCCATGGATTTCATAGTAGGGATACTGACGTCGAGATACCACCATGATGCCATCATGGTCATGGTGGATAGATTGATGAAAAATGGCTCATTTTTTCTCCGGTGAATACCACCTATACATCTAGTGTAGTGGCAAAAGTGTACTTGGATGAGATTGTTAGATTGCATGGGATTCCATGGAAGATATCATCTATGACCATGATCCCTTATACACATCACACTTCTAGACTACCATGTAATAGGCCCTTGGGATGAGTATCAATTTCAAGATACAACATATCATCCAGAGATAGATGGACAGATGGAGTGGGTGAATCATATTTTAGAGGAAATGCTTCGGATGTATGTCATGGATCATCAGTCAAGGTGGGAGGAGTACTTATACTTAGTTGAGTTTACATACAACAACAACTTCTAGAGTTCTATTGGGATGGCACCATTTCAGAACTTTATGGTAGGGAGTGTAGGACACCTTTGAGTTGGGATAGACTTGAGGAAAAGTATCTCTTGGACTAGCTTTGTTATAGGACATGGAGCAACAGGTTGTTTTGATCTAATAGAGGTTGCAAGAGGCACATGATAGGTAGAAGAAGTATGCAGATCAGAAGAGTTGACCATAGTTATGAGGTGGGCACAAAGGTGTTTCTTCATGTCAGACCTCATAAGAGTCCTATCATTACAGAAAAGGCTCTAAGTTGTCTCCTAGATTTTTTGGTCCATTCGAGATCCTAGAGTGGATCGGTCCCTTAGCTTATCATCTAGCCTTATCACCTAGCTTGTCTCACGTGCATGATGTGTTCCATGTATCTATTCTTAGGAGATATATCCTAGATCCTTCTCATGTATTGATTGGACCACATTACAGGTGTAGGAGCATGGGAAGATGATGGTGGAGCCCATGCGTATTTTAGAGCGTAGGACCCTAGGCCTTCAAGGCCGAGAGATTGATCAAGTGTGAGTCCAATGGGATAGGTATGATGAGACTACTACTACATGGGAGGATGCTACATTATACGAGTCTAGTTTCCACACCTATTTCAGTGACTTCTAGGAGGAAGTCAAGTCTAAGGGGAGGGGGATGTAGTGCCCACTCCTCTTCGACACTTATTATATTTTGATTTCGATTACATTGACTATAGACATGGATATTATTGTATCATTTTTGTTTAACATGATGTTAGATGATAGAGATATTCTAACTATTGATGGATTGTGATTCATAGTATGATTTGTGTGGATTCTTAGAGACATAGAGAGACATTTTATATTGATGATGATGATGTGTTGTTAGCATATATATTATTGACATTCGGAATTCTCATCATGTTGACTATGATTTAGCATTTGAACTAATCTCATGATCTTGTTGATATTGATGAAATGATAGAATTGAGATGTTGTTGAAATTTTAGACAAATGATAGCATTGTTTAGTTGAGATGATGATTTATTTATATGAGGATGTTTATTGATTGATGTGCATATATTTTATCTTTGATGTATTTGATGCGGCCACGAGGCCGAAGGAGGTATTGTGTGATTTTAGTAGGTAATTATATCACAACAATCAAAAGGGGGTTAGAGACCAACCACATGGAATACTGGATGGATACAACGATGGTCACCATGGAAACTTGTGTAATGTTTGTTGTTTTTGTTTTAATTTTGTTAGGGGGTCCCCATGGGGGATGACCTCCAATTGTGACCATGGGATTTGTGTGTAATTCTTTCCCTTTTCTTTTATTTAATTGTGGAGTATGTGATTTAATTTGTGATGTAATTCATTTTTATCATTGTTGATTAATGTGCCTTAATTAAGTGAATTAATCATGTTTATTAAGTATTTGGGGATGTGACAAAAGGGGCCATTTATTAGAGTAGTTGGTCCTTTGGATCTTGTGATTTAAGTTGAGTGTATGTGACTTTGAGTGTTGTACACCTACCTTACTTGGGAAATTCGGATTTGGGCTTAAGGGCATTTTTGGAGGCTTGTGGGACAAGTTAAGCTTGTCCCACACCTCTTAATTTCATATACCAACCCTACCTATGGATTGGGGGTCAAAAATAGACCCCATTATGTGTTTTGTAAGGAAAAAAAGTGACATTTATTGCACTTTTCTTACATGGGTTTTAAATTATGTCCTTAGGGGGTGTGGGTTTGTGTTGTGTGTGTAAGAGGCTTGTCATTTCTCTCAACCACCAATTTATTGTGCCTTGGGGTTGAGGTTTGACTTGTGATGTGGAGTTGAGGATAAGTGATGTGGCATCCTACATGGAGCCACCTCACCCTCCTCTTCCCTTTTTTTCTATATATGCAAGTTTATTTTTTGTTTGGGGGTTACTTCATTTTATTGTGCACTTGTATTTTTGGAGTTAGAGAGTTTTGGAGTTCTTGTTGAAGTCTTGGAGCTTGTTGGAGTTGGATTGAGCTTGAAGGAGCTTGGAGTGTGATTCTTTGATCAAGTTCTTACTATGGAAAGGTAGGAGCTACACTCTTTTTACTTGTTTTTTTTTATATGTGTGTATTGCATGTATGTGAATGGTTTGTGTGCTTGTTGGGATCTTGGGTAGAATTCCTAAGTATGGTGTAGGAGAAGGCTATGGGGATTTTTATTATAGGGAGGCATAAGAGTTTATTTCATGTTTTGGGAGGGAGTTTGGGTTGGGTGCCCCACCTTTGATAAGAAAATGCTTGCATTTCTTACTTGGTTCTTTTGAGGGAGACATAAGAGATTGTAGGGAGGCATAAGAGAATGTGGGAGGCATAAGAGGATCTTGAGGGAGGCATAAGATTTGTGTAGGGGTTTGAGATTGTGTTTTGGAGGGTTTTAAGGTGGGCACCTAATCCCATTGGGAGGCATAAGTGATCTCCCCATAGATCCTTGCTCCATTGGCTTTGCATTTTCAAGCCTTGTGTATTTTGATAGTTTCATTCTTGTGATTTGAATGGTCTATTTGCATTCTTTGCGAGTTGTTGGGATCTTGTGTTTGAATGTGTTTTAAATGGTTGTGAAATTTTTATTGTGATGTGGAAGCATTGTGTTAGTTTCATGAGTTATATCCATTCCTTATTGCATTTTGGTTGGGCTCGGGGGCCAATGAGGAGGATAGTTTCTTCTCCTCATTGGATTATTGGTTGGGTGGAGAGTGTTTCCTCTCCCCATTTTTTTGTTGTTGTGATTGAAGTGAAGAAATGGTGGAGCTCTTGTTGAATATTTGGGACTTGGAGCATTTTTAGAAGTCAAAAGAAATCCTTCATTGTAGAAACCTTTCTTGTAATTCCCACTTAAGGTGGAAGACTAGTAGATTGCATTTAAAAGAAAATTGTATTGTATATTTTGTTTATTAAGTTGTAATGTATTGTTGGAAAGAAAAATTCTTTGCATTGTAAGAAATGAGTATGCTCAAAAGAAAAAAAGTTCATTGTTATTTGTAGGAGTTGCATTATTGTAAGAATGAAGGAAAACTTGAAGTTGTAAATCATTAAGAATGTATTCTTAGTAAATCTTAAATGTATAATAGTTGTTTTTGTTTCCTTGAGTAAATGGTTGTAGTTGAAATGGAAAGATGCACTAAATTATAATGAGTTACTTGTTAAAAAATTACATTTTTGTGTGGAAAGGAAAACAATGATACTTAGAAATAGATTAAGTTTCATTTCTTCTTTTGAGTTGAAAACAATTTTGTTGGAAAAATAATTTTGTAGTTGTTTTCTTGTTACTATTGAAATAGAAAATCTTTAAATTTAGTAATTTAAGCATGGAATGAATAAATGGTGTAACCTTTCAACTAGAGACTTTAGGCACATGAATTCAAGCTAAGGATAAACTTAAATCACTCTTGTAAAATTTGTTTTTGAAAAAATTACGGAATTGATGGTTCTATTTTCAAGAACAGGACCGCCACCCTATGTGCAAGTGGTGGTCTCTAAACCATCGACGATCAAAGTGGCATGTTATAGAACCACCACCCGGGAAGGCAATTTATGAATCGTCACCTAGGTAGGGCACCATGGCATTTTCGGGACCATCGGCCCTACTTTGGGCGGTGGTTTCATCATTCATTGAAAAAAATAAAAATTTGACTGTGCAAATTTAAACTTGATTAAATTAAAATGAGCCTATAAAATGTAAAAAAGGAAACTACCAGACAAACTATAAGGGAATAAACTCATTTTTTAAATATGTAAATATTTAAATGGACATTTAAATGTATCACATCTCATTGATTAAAAATGGAAGTAGGGTTTTTCCCAATAGAGAACCAAAAAATGGAATTAACTAAATAACTAACTCCAAATTTAGAGTGGAAACTCTCCACAATATTCAAATGAAGATGATTATAATAAATCCATAAACTAAACTAAACTAAGATTGATTATAGTGAATTCCTTCATGGTTTCTTCCTCCTTGCTTTCATGGCTTCCACTTTCTCCAACCTGCAAATTAAAGAAAAGAAAAGAGACCAAATGAGGAGGCTAGGGAAAGAAAAAGGATTTAATAAAATTCCATAAGGATGGTTAGGGTTAGGTTGGAACTCTAAGATCTAGTGGCCACAATTGATTTGATCCAAGGGTTAAGAATCAACCCTACAATTGTTAGGTAAGAATATGAATATTATGGTTTTTTTAAATAATTTAAATGTATGTGAAAATGGGTGAATGGGGCCATTTAATACCCTTATATGTTAAGTTAATTATGTAACTCTCTAGTATGTTTTAGTAAATTATTCAATGGACATTAAAGCTAGTAATTTAAGGGAACTAAATTAACTAAGGTTAAGGTTTAATTATTGTGGGTTTGAATATTAATTTGAGAAAGGGAAACTATTTAACCAAGTAAAATAATTTATGGACATAGTTTCTAGTAGATTTTAGTTAAATTGACTTTAGAAATGAAATAAGAATATTTAATTAATAATCTAGATCTGATCTATCCAATGTACAACATTTTAAAAGAAATAAAAAAAATCTTCAACTTTATAGATAATTATTAAGGTTTAATGTGGATTTAGAACATTGAAATTTGTAGATAATTAAGTAAGGGGTTTAAGAGGTTGGGAATATTGGTAGATATTTTAGGAGTGACTATAGTGAATGATGTAATCAAGTACACGTCTCAACAATTGAATCTTGGTGGATGTTATAACTACCTCTTTTTATTAGAGAATCATGCCTTTTAACAACTACAAAATTTGATTAGTATTTGTTAGATAAATGGAAAGAAAATCTCTTAGTGGTTTCTTTCTTTTAAGGGGGCCTTATATGTCACATCGAAGGCTGCCCTGACAATAACCTATAAAACTATTGATTTGTAGCAAAAAAGTATTAAACCTTCGAAAGAATATAATTTTGAAATATTTTGTTGGATTTTAGCAAAATTAGTAGGATATATGAGGGATTGATGCAGGTTGTAAATAAAAAAGCATTAAAATGTTTTAATTCATAATTTTATGACATCGTGTAGTGTCATACATCTAACATAAATATGAATAAAAACCAAAATAAGAACTTAAAATTTCATCAGAAATCTGACTCAAAAACACACTTAAAACTTACAGAGTGTAGTATATTAATATGTTTAGTTTACATTTTAGAAAACCATGTTTTCAAGGTAAATTACCACATGAAAAGAAAATATTCTCTCCTTGTTCTCAAAACAGGAATTACACAAAGGCTTAAATGAGGTACTACTAAATCACCATTTTGTGTTTCACTTTTGAAAAGATTTCTACGCTGCACTAATAAGGGAAAAAGCTATACTTCATGTGATGAATAGACAAATTATCTTTAGCATTCATTCTTTGCTTTATACATATGAGTTCTCGGTAAATGGATATTATAGACTTATAGATAATATGACTCTCTCGTATTAGCCAAGGAATGTAAATGGTCTTACAAATGTTACGATTTTTATTTTTTAAAGGAATGTAAATGGTCTTGCAATGGCCTAAAATATATTGACTATCTTTATAGTCTCTTTTAACTGTAGCTATGTATGTATTACATTTGAGATTATCAACTATTGGATTGTTCATTAAAATCACGTCTATGACTTGTTTTGGGCACTACTAATATAAACTAAGTGCTCAGTATGTATTAATATTTAAGTAAAAGTATTATTTGATACATACAAAAAAGAAAAAAATATCACTAAAGAGAAGATGATTTGTACCTTGACTTCTTCATGAAGTTGAACATGTCATTCCCGACATACAGTAGTCGGTCATGATCACACCAAACAAAATTGAAACTGAAAGCATCTTCGACTAAGAAAATTCATTTGATTAAATGGTCGAGAACAAATTTTATCTATATGATCAAGTGAAAATTTGTATTAATGTAAAATGACTGGCTCATTGTTAAAAAGAATTTCAGGTACAATTTACTTTCGTGACAGGATTCAATCCTCCAACCTCTACAAAATATAAAACCCTAGAAAATTATTTGCAAGTTCTCAAAAAAACACTTTTGGTGTTCTTGTAGCGCTTTCACAGTATAACTATGTTTTGATGTTTTGGAGAGTCTCAGGGACGATAATTGCATTTTTGGGTTGCAATCTTTTTAAAAATATCTTCCAAGAGACAATTGCTTTCAACGCTTTGAAAATTTCTTTTGAGATTAGCAATTGATAAAAGACCGGGCTTTCTCTACAACATCAAGGTCAAATTTAGGACCCCATCATGGGACCACAAGGTTAATTTATGTTTCTTCACACATTCCTTAAATAATAGCAGCTATATTTCTATTTTCCATTTCCTCATATAGGTCTAGGCTCTGTAGCAAGCACCAAGTATGGGCTCTACATACAACATTAATACTAGTTTTTATTCACAGCACAACGATAGCACATGATGATTGAGTCGTGCAAATAACCATTAAATGAGGATACTGCAGTTATAACATTTATGATACCACATCTTTAATTATGATTGTGTTGCAGATAGAGACATCCACGATCCTATTGAATGATGATTTTGTAGTCCAGACATTAATTTACATCTCCATTAGTGACACCCTTAAAACCCTGAAAAACTAGAGAACCCAAATGTTTTTCATCATTTACTAAATTATAAGATAACTACCTAATATAAAAGGATTTAAGTGGAAATGACAAGCAGAAAATTCCCATACCCAACAAAGGCAATCTATAAAATTCCTTGAGAATGTCAACACCCTTGCATTGCTAGCTTGTAAGCTAGAGTATTAAAATTCATGTACCCGAAGGATATAATAAACGGAAAAAAATTGAATCTTTTATGAAAACATATGTACCCAAATGATATAATAAGCAAATAAGAAATGTTTTTTTATCGGTAGATAAGGAAAATATTTTTTTCTACTATTAGAGAAACAATGCAACAGGTTGATACCTTTCTCTAATTTAATGGCATGTCTTAGATTGCAGCATTCTTGTATTTTATTCCTTTTGATTATATAATTTTCCAAATACATTCATGGTAAACAACAATCCCAATAAAATATAAATCAAATAAAAATGGTAAGATTAAAAGTAGAATTTTGATTAGGAGTTTTGGAAAACATATTTCCTTGAAAATGTAACAATAAACAATGATCTATATATCAATCAATGGAAAATGATAACAGATGATAGAAGCTTTCTTCTTGATACACAAAACATTAAAGATAGAAGAACAATTCTTAAAAGTTTCTCTGGATGTTACAAGAAAACATACAAAGAAATATAATGTTCAATATTTAAGATAAATGTAATATAAAATTCCAATGTAAACTATTGCATAATAATATTGTAACCAAAATAATGTAAAGATCGAATCCCTGGTTTTAACCATGGACATCGATGTGTGAACATTGTGGTGTTATAATATTACATTCGTACCTATCAATGTTTAAACTTTGAGAATCCTAGTAATGTTTTGATATCACAATATTTGCCAGGGAAAATATGGAATATGGGAGAAAAATATGGACTCTCACCAACCAGACTTAATGGTTTCTCCCCTCTAACACTTTTAGTATTGCATTTAAAGCTATTCCAATGTGGATTTATTGAGATTGGAATCCTTCCATATTTAGATAAATTTAGGCAACAACAATGCCACCAATGCGAGGCCTCACTTGTCTCTCTATGCTTTCATGGAAAACCTTGTTTCTCTTCCTTATACATGCCCTAGTGATACCAAAGACCGACACTTGAATTATTAGTTATAGGTTGGATTATTTTGATGTGACTTCTTAGCTTCTGGATATCCTACAAATGTACGGAGTTTAATAATGATGTATTTGGCTCCTTCCTCCAAGCATCCGTATTAACATTTAAATGCACAAAATTAGTCATGACCTATAGATTTAGTAAGGTAAAACATCAATATGAGGTGATACAAAGATTCCATACATTTGAACCTCGTGGCACATTCTCAGATAACATTATCACAACAGGTATGTCCTTCAATCCCTTGACTTCCTAGAAAAAATATTGTATTGTAACGTTGTTTGATTCATAGGAAAAAGAATAAACACATCACTAAAGAGAATTTGAATTTGCAATGTGAGCTTCTTTAGAGGTCGTGGCGTAATTACCAAAGATATAGTAGTTTTTATGATCATGCTAAACTTAAATTCTTCCCGCATTGTCACGTAAACAAGAAAATTGTTTTAAAAACCTATTGATAAAAAAACCCACGTTATGCAATACGGCCTTTCCTCCATTAACTCCAAGCACTTTCTTGCTCTTGTAACTCTTTTCCATAACAATAATCAAGGGGGATCAAGAAAAAAACAAATCTTGTACGCAAATAAAGTTCTAAAAACTCTAAACACAAACCTTGAACAAAATCTGCCTGGGAGCAAGCATTCAATAACCATCTCGATCGATCAAGCAACATCGAAAGCCAACACATAAAACATTTCAAAATATTCTATAACACTTCGAGTCATAGAGCCCACACAAGCCTTCCTTTCATCATTATCACTACCATCTCCCCTCATTTCCGATGCCATTACAAATGTTCCACTCAAATCACATAATTTGTGCCCTCGATAGTATGTCTAACGTTGTTGGTAGTAAAGAGGAATGTGCCATTTTCAACAATAAGAATTGCACAATGCACATCCACCAAACAAGATGTCAAACACGATTCCACACTATGATCTTATTAAATGTAGTTCCCACTTTTCTTTGACACCTTTTTACTAATCATGATACTTCGTTGATTATATTATATACATGATTATGGACCTTATTATAGTATGATGGTAGATGTTAGATCATGGGTTATTGTTGAATTGATTGAGTTATGATGATGATTATTAGAGACACTTTGGATATTGATGATGGTGTAATGGTTATTGTGATGTGGTTATATTTGGATATTGTGATTAGACTTAGAAATGGAAATTATTTGATGATGATATTGCAAATGACATTGCTAGATTGCTTTGATGTTGTTGTGATTCATATATCTAGATGATTTTGGTAATTATATTTATATTAGTTTGGATGTTCTGATATGGCCATGAGGTCGAAGGAGATATTTATGTTTTGTAGGTTAAAATATCACAACAAACATCAGGGGATTGGAGACCAACCACATTGGAATTCTAGATGAATTCAACAAGGTCACCATGGAAACTAGTATTTGTTTGTGTGTGTTTGTGTGTTAGAAATTCCCATGGGAGGATCACCTTTAATTGTGACCAACGGGTTTTATGTATATTTTTTTTATTTTGGTCCCTTTGTTTATGTTTGCATGTGTTTATTTTGTGATGCTTTTACCTCTTTCATTAATTATTAAATGGTGTGTAAATTTTGTGAGTAATCATATTGTTAAAATAAATAAATCAAATATGTCATAAGAAGGTAATTAATGAGAGTTTTTGGCCATGATTTAAAGTGATATAAGTATGTGTAAGAGATATGTAAGTGATGTGTGAGTTAAATTTTGAGTGTGAAACACTCCACTTTCTTGGAAATTCGAAATTGTCTTTGGAGGCTGATTTTGGAGGCTTGTGGGACAAGTTAAACTTGTCCCATACCTCTTAAATTTAATTACCAACCACCATACCTATGGTTGGGGAGTTGAGATTATAATTTTATAATACTTTTGAGATGATAGATTATAGGTTTTACTTGCACTTTTCTTACATGATTTAATCTCAGTCCTTTGGGTGTGGGTTGGATTTGAGTGTATATGTAAACTTTCATATTATTCACCAACCTATTTATTATGCATTAGAGAATGAAGTGGAATTTTGGGTTGGGGTTAAAGATGTGTGATACAACATCCTACGTGGATCTCCTCATCCTCTTCCCTTCCCTCTTCTATAAAATTTGAATGGCTTGCCTTGTTTTGGGGTTGCTTCATTTTGGAAACTTTATTCTTGGGTGAATTCTTGTTGTTTTGGGAGCTCTTCCTTTGAAGAATTTTTTTTTAGAAATATTATTGCATGCTCATGCTTGGCTATTTTGGATTTCTTGCATTGGATAAAGCTTTTGTTTTAGAACTGGAACAACTCCATCATGGAGAGGTAGGAGATTGACTCTTGAAATGCTCTTCTTTTATGAATGTAAGTGTTAATGTATGAATGTTTTGCCATATTTGTGGGTTGTTGGGTAAATGGCCTAGGAATGGTGTAGGAGAAGACTATGGGGTTATATTTTGTGGGAGGCATAAGTGTGTTTTAGGGAGGTATAATGCCGTGGAAGGAGTTGGGATTTGGGTTCCACCTTACAAAGAAATAGCTTGTATTTCCTTACTGGGTATATGGGGTGCCATAAGAGGTTGGGGAGGCATAAGGAAATGTGAGGAATAAGGGGTACTTTGGGAAGGCATAAGGGCATGACAGTGATTTGAAATTATATATATATATATATGTACATATATATATATATATATATATATATATATATATATATATATATATATATACATATGTTGGTGGTTTGTTCTCGTGTGGTGATACCCATTTCCTCTTTAGGAGGCATAAGCAACATCCCCATAGTTTCTTTCTCCTTTGGATTTCTTGATGAATCCTCGTAATTTTTGTCATGTTTTAATATAGTTGAAAACTACACTCGCTTTGACTTTGTTTTATTGTGATTATGTTCCTTGAGTGTTTGTGGAAGCCCGTTGTTGCCATGAGTTAGATCACATATTTTATTACTTTGGGTTGGGGCTCGGGGCCAATGAAGAAGGATGGATTCTCCTATCCATTAGATGTCTTGGTTGGTGGAGAGCGTTGTCTTTCCCCTAATTTTTTGTGACCAAATTGGAAGAATTAGAAATATGCATGTCATGCTTGGTTCTGAGCTGATATAAAGATAGTTAAAACTACCTTATGAAATGAAATATTATTGAATCCCATTTCCCATTTGAAGTGGATGATCTGTGTATTCATTATAATGGAAAGATACTTTGTATTGGCAATGAAAGTGGAAATTTGAAATGTAAAAGAGTTATACTTATATTCTCTTTGGAAAGAATGTGAAAAATCACATGTGTTTTGTATGTTGTATTTTGAAATCAAATGGAAAGGATGTTGTAAGAGTTTAATTTGAATTAATGGAAGTGTTTTCCATGATCATATGATATTTTTCCATTGGAAATATTTATTTAACATGTTCTATGAAATCCTGTTTGAAAAGAGGAAAAGTGAAACACGTAAGAAGAAAATGTAATATTCTCGCCTCTTTTTTTATATTTATGATTTTGGAAGGAATAAAAGAATGATGTTACAAAGTTGTATTTTGGAATCAATAAATGATGTATCACCTTTCTCAAATTACAAAGGGCATTGAATTTGATCTTTTAAATGTAATTGAAATCTCTGTTTGAAAGAAAGAAATGCGTATAAAGGAAATGTAATACTCTTTCCTTTGAAATATATAAAAATTAGAAATCGAGATGTATTATAGTTTTTGAATAAGTTGAATTAAATCAACTGAATGCATTAGATTAGGTTTGGAACACATTATAATACTTGGAAGAATAAAATTGAAAATAAACCTTTTAAAATTTGAACTTTGTCCTATTTTTTCCAATTGAAAATTATTTAATCCCAAATGCTCAGACTAAATCTTCAACAAAGTAATAAGAAATGAAACATTAATTTGGGCATAATAAAATCTATCCGAATTCATCTAGACTTTAACACTTAAGGAAATTCTTATAAAACCTAGCAAAATTGGGCTCAAACCATTTTGCACTCGTGTTGTTGTCCAGAAATGCAAATGTTCAAATTACAAATCAATCAGACAAATTGAATCTTGAAATCTCTTTTTAAAACACCTAAGAAAAAATTTTCCATGTCTATTTGACATGTTGAGAGAGGGACAAGAATAAATTTAACAAATTTAACAAGTTAAAATTTACCAGTTTCCACTCGTAAAAGCCTACAGTCATTTTCTTGAAATTGACCCCTTAAACTTTATCAAAATCTGAAATTAATTATCCTTGAGTAAAGAGTACATCGAAAGATTTCAAGAAATTCTTCGTTTGCCCAAAATTGAGCTCTACATCAAAATTTATGGCCTTATGAAGTTTTTTTTCCTTGCGTAAAAAAAACAATTTTGGGAAATATTTCCTTGGCGAACCCGCAGCCCGAATTTTTCCTTTAGCTCTTATGAATTTTTTTGGGAAATTATTTCTAATTTTCCCCGCCACCCCACTGACCCAAAGCCAATCAGAATCTTCCACATGGCACCATGAGGCATCAACGAGGGGGATCTCTTTTTAAACTTAGCGCTCCTTGAAAATTTTGAGAAAATTTTCCAAATTTTCCCCACCGCCCCACCCGGATGCAACTAATCAAATGATGCCACGTGGTGTCACAAGGCATCGGTGGAGGAGCGCATCCCTTTTTCCTTTTTATGTTTTGGAAAATTTTGGGAAAATTTTCCAAATATTCCCCACCGCCCGCCGGCCCCAAGCCAACCAGGAGCCGCCATGTGGCATCGCGAGGTGCCGGTGGAGGCGCGGGTGAATGCTACCCTCTTAGCCCTTCAGGGTTCTAAAATAATTTTTCTCCTTGCACCCCACCTTCCCCATGTTGTCTTAGGAGATGCTACATGTCCCTCACGGACTTATGGGAGCACGGTGCAAAGGCTTTCACCCTACGCAGAAGATATTTCAAAATGTCTCCCGCTGCCCCGCTCTCCCCCACACTGACTTGGAGGTGCCATGTGTCCCTAGTGGAATTACTGACTCTTGGGTGCGCAGACGCAAAGTTGTTTTTTTTTTTCCCACGTGGGAAAATTTCCAAAAAGTCTCCCCATGGCCCGCCGACCTGCCCTTGGGGAAAATTTTCACCCCTAAGCCCGCAGGCCCGCTCTTGGGGAAAATTTTCACCCCAAGGCCCGCCGCCCATAACTCAAAAAATATGAGAAGTTAGGAGGAATAATTTATATCAACGGAAAGGTGAGGAAATTTCCTATCCAATGGGAATGATTTAGATAATTTTTAATGTGTTAAGTTTGAGAAAAATCAAGTTGAACCTTTAAGCCTCGTTAGAGAGTGGGTATGATGAGGAATTACCTCTCGAACCTTATTTTACCTTCTAACCCTAAATTCTAGACCTTATGACCTCTAATAATTGTTAATAAAGGAAAAGTATGTTCTAGTGAATTAAAATTGTTTTGAACTTGTTAGTGATAGTTGTCACCTTATAACTTGTTGTAGACTATTTGAAACAAAAAAATTATTCCATAATTTTCCTAACTAATCCTAGGTTGTTCTTGGGTCTCAAGTGGGTTATTTTTAGTGGGCGTTACACTTGGTATCAAAGCAAAGTGGTTCAAAATATTTATCCATTGGGCACATTAGAAACTTGATACATGAACCTTAAACCCAACACACTTTTAAATCTAGAAAATAATTTAGTTTAGAAATTACATATTTTAGTAAACATGGAAACCGAATAAAATTTAGAAAGATGAACTAACTCTCGCCTCGTCACCGCAGAGAGGCACAGATGGGACAAAGGGTCTTCACATAGACCTAGACTTACCACCATCGTATCATGTCAGAGAAATATCCTACCCCATATTTTTAGACACTTCAGGATGTTAATGCCACTTTATGTGGAGGATCGGTAGGAGGACATGCAACCAAACATGATAGAGTCCCTCCATTGAGGGTCATGTATCTCCTCGACCAGAGCAAGGAGCATGGAAGAGAGAACTCCCATGCAGAGTCACCAGAGTGAGTCACCACAAGGGAACAGGGTGAACGAGTTTCAAGACATAGAGAGAGGTCTTAGATCCCTAGGCTTAGGGATGAGCATTCAAAGAGACCTAGAGGTCGCTTGCACTACACCGCAGAGATCACATCGGAGATCCTGAAGCTTCGACCATCACATTATTCTGACATGACATGGATTTCGGGAAAAGGCCTAGTTGGTGAGCTTGAGCGATGCTTCAACCTCTCTGTCCTGTTCTAGCAACATGAAAGCTCATTTTGTGATCCATTTACTAAAGGACGGAGGTGGTGTCTAGTGGAAGACAGAGAGCAAAAGATCCATGTTGATTATGAGACAATTACCTGGATCTCTTTGGAGTATTTTTGGAGAAGATATTTGTCACGAAGATTCATACAACAATGGATAGATGAGTTCCATGACCTCCAACAAGCATATCTTATAGTGGCTGAGTATGAGAGTAGATTTATGGTATACTCTAATATGTTGGCTACATGCAGGATGAGCAGTGTGTGATCCACAGTGTTCATCCGGGGCCTAAACCTAGACATTGGAGGAGTAGTATGGATCCATTGTCCAAAGACATTAGCTAAGGCCGTTGAGAAGGCCTATATAGCAGAGGAAGACTCGGGAAAGACCCGACAGGATAGAAGACCGAGTTCGTGAGCCACATATAGCAGATGCAGAGACAATAGATCGAGGGATTAGTACCTCTTCCTCTTGGCGGATAGGGTTCAAAGATAGTCATCTTTTAAACCACAATAATAGTAGCAAGCAGTAGTCATGCCCACCTTATAGACCTCCACATAGATTTTATGCACGAGATAGGTCGGAGCATGGGCCTCCTCCTAGGGCTACCATTAGGACACAGGGTGAGCAAGAGATCTCACTCAAAGAGAGCTCACTAGTAGAGACCTTAGTAGACCACATCCGCATCATCGTGATCCACATCATGCAGACCTCCGTAGTACTGGTGGACTTGTTACACAAGGGAGAGGATCATGCGAGGTTGTTTTGGTTGTGGTGTTACTTGACATTTTGGAGAGACTACCCACAAAACCACCGATAAAAAGGTAAGACACTGATCTCGAGCCTATTTTTGGTGATATGGGGTGTAGTCATAGGATGTATGCAACGAGTTGAGAACCGCTGTAGATCACCGCAGTACGCTTATTGATCTCAGAGGTAACATTGGTGGTATTCCTACCTCCATTATGTTTGATTCTAGTTCTTCTCGATTCTTTATTGCACCATCTTTAGTAGTGTGATGAAGCCGTGGTGCTTAGGGAGGGTCATAGTTAGGATGTTGAGATGGCTTCGGAGCCAAGATCTTTGTAGACTCATTAGTTAAGGAGTGTGTGGTGGATTTTGGACCTTTCACCACTACCTCGGATCTCCATATCCTTCCTTTGGGATCTTATGGAGTCATCTTGGGTATGGATTGGTTGTCTGCACACAGGGCCAAGATGGATTGTTACCACAAGATCATATCTTGTGTAGATGATTTGGGAGTTGAGTCGGTGATTTCAGGGGTCAAGAGACCCATTTCTATTCACACCATCTCTGCTATGCAGCTTAAGCGGTGTGTGCGATAGGGTTGTCAGATGTATGTTGTTAAATTTGGTGACAAATCATAGGATGCATCTAGTGGACCATCGCTAGATGATCACCCCATTCTGAGAGAGATTGCATATGTCTTTCCAAGGGAGCTACTAGGTTACCACCCCCACGTGATATTGATTTTCACATAGATCTAGTTCTTGGAGCAGAGCCTATCTCATGAGCACCTTATCGATGACCACCCTAGAGCTTTGTGAGCTCAATTTGTAGCTTGAGGGCCTTTTGGAGAAAATCCTTATCCATCCTAGTGTATCCACTTGGGGTGCACCGGTAATCTTTGTCAAGAATAAGGATGGATCCTTGCACGGTTGTGTATTTATTACCGTCACAATAATAAGTTAATGATCAAGAATCATTATCCCCTTTAGCACATTGATGATTTGCTTAACTAGATGAAGGTATCCACAAATTTCTCTAAGATAGACCTTAAGTCAAAGTTACCATCACCGAGGATTTCGGAGGTGGGCATTCATAAGACCGCTTTCTTTACGAGATATGGCCACTATGAGTTCACAAAGTGGTGCCTTTTGGTTTGACTAATGCCCCCACAATATTTTGAGTTTTGTTGAATGGGGTATTTAGGACCTTCTTAGATCGTTTCGTGCTCATATTCCTTGATGAAATTTTTATTTACTCACGTACGCGTGAGGAGCACGAGGGGTACCTTTTCCAGGTTCTTCAAAGCCTTCAAGAGTAAAGCAGCTTTACGAGAACTTGAAGAAGTGTGCATTCTTTCAAATAGAGGTATAGTATTTGGGTCATATCATTTTGGGGGTAGTTATCACCGTAAATCCTTATAATATTAGAGCTATTATGGATTGGAAAGCACCCACTACTGATTTAAGTATGCAGCTTCATGGGGTTAGCATATTTCTACCGGATATTTGTTCGGACTTATCTCAAATTGCTCACCCCATAACTTCTCTTCAAAGGAAAGGAAGAAGTTTGTTTGTTTACGGACATGTGTGAGAAGGCCTTCAGTACACTCAAGGAAAGTCTCACTATAACACCTATTCTCACAGTGTCGGATCCATAGGGTGATTTTCTCATTTGCACGGATGCTTCTTCAGCAGGGCTTGGAGGTGTGTTGATGCAGGAGGGAAGAGTAGTGGTTTTGAGTCTCGGAAGCTCAAATATTATGAGCTTAATTATCCGAATCACGATCTCGAGCTTATGGTAGTTGTGCATGCTTTGGTTCGATGGAGGCACTTTCTACTTGGTCGAGATTCACACTCAAGACAGATCACTTGAGTCTTCGCCACCTCTTCACGCAGCCCAATCTCAACGCTAGTCAACAGGCGTTGATGGAGTTACTTTATGAGTATGATATGGAGATAGAACATGTGAAGGAAGGAGAATGTGGTGGCAGATGCTCTCAAGCAGATGGAGACATGTGGCCATGGCCACCTCAAGAGCACAAATTTACAAAGAAGGATTCTTCAAGACTTCCTCTCAACAACTTTTACTTTGCAGTTCGAGAAGAAATCGAGTCTCAGAGACCCCTCGAGGGGAAGTTTAATGGTTTCTCACTAGAGGTAGATGTCCTTTTCAGGCAAAGAGGTTAGATTTATGTTCCCAGAGAGGGAGGCTTTAGGTAGGACATATTGGAAGAGGCACATCATGTGCCCTATTCATCCCACCCTTGGGTGAAGAAGATGCACGCCACCTTGAGAACAATTGTATCATTGGAGAGGACTTTGTAGAGATGTGGCCCAGTTCGTGTCATGATGCTTATAATGCCGTAAAGTTAAGGCCGAGCATTAGCATCTAGCTAGCATTCTCTTTCCTCATGCTATACAAAGAGTGGAAATGGGACACCATTTCCATGGACTTCATTGTTGGGCTACCGATGTCAAGATATCACACACAACGCCATCATGGTCATGGTTGAAAATTTGACAAAAGTGGCTCACTTTTCTTTAGTGAAGACCACTTATACAGTAATTGTAGTGGCACGAGTATATTTGGATGATATTTTTAGGTTGCACAGATTCCATGGAAGATCATTAAGTGACCATGATCCTTTGTATACTTCCCATTTCTGAACTACCATGGAGCATGCCCTCGGGACGAAGATCAATTTCAGCACAACATATCACCCCGAGAGAAATGGATGACGGAGTGGGTGAACAAGATTTTAGAGGACATTATCAAGATGTATGTGTGGATCAGTAGTCAAGATGTGAGGAGTACCTGTACTTGGTGGAGTTTGCTTATAATAATAATTTTCAGAGTTCTATAGGCATGTCTCCTTTTCAATATTTTTATGGCAGAGAGTACAAAGACACCTCTTAGTTGGGACAGTTAGAGGACATGGTTTCTCTTGACTAGCCTTGTTGAAGGACATGGAGCAGCAGTGATTTTGATCGATGCAGACTACACATGAGGCTCAGACATGGTAGAAGAAGTATGTATATCAACATAGACGGACCGTAGTTTTTATGTGGGCATGAAGGTTTTCCTTCGTGTCGTGCAACACAAGAGCCATATCTCATTATGGAAAAGGTTCTAAGTTAGCTCCTAGATTCATGGGTCCTTTTGATATCTTAGAGCATATCGGCTCTTTGGCCTACCATATAAAGCATTGCTACCTAGCTTGTCTCATGTACATGATGTGTTTCATGTCTCCATTTCTTGGGAGATATGTTTTAGATCCTTCTCATGTGTTAGATTGGACATCATTACAGTGTAAGATCAAAGGGCGTGTGATAGTGGAGCAGCAGATAGATATTAGAACAACACAAGACCCTAGATAATATTCGAATGTATTCAATGTGTGTAACAAGCACCACAATAAATACAATGCTGAAACGGTTCATGAAGGAGAATAGTCCCGCAGGAAGGAGAACAGTTACAGCACCTAACTGCCACGTATGCATAACTACTAATACTAAACAATGTATTAGATATTGCTAACATTCCCCCCCTTAATACATTGTTCCTACAAACATACATTTCCTGATAATAGGTCCCCTTAAAGAGAACACCACAAAGAGGGTCTTCACACGAGCATGTGCCTACATGGTCTCACATGGTTTTTCTAAGGTTGATGAAACCTATTAGAGGGACTGGAACACTTTCTAATGTTCACCTCGGTGGTTTTGACAGATTACCACGAACCAAGAGGATTTTACCTCTGGTGGTTTTGGCATATACCACGAACCCAAGAGGATGATACCTCAGTGGTTTTACAGATTACCACGAACCCGGTGGTGAGTACCATGCGCGCTTTTTTTAGTGCTTTTCTGCTCCCACAATGCTCTTTCAATTAGAAGGTCCCAAATAGGAAAATTCGTTTTCATTTTACTTTATCACAACAATAACAAAACAATAGAACACGACACAAAATTGAAACTGAAATAAACAAGCCAAAAATTGAGGAATAGGTCCTCAATACCTACTTCTGCCACAATCTCTGTTGGCGGCCTCATCGCTTGTGGCTTGCAAGAGGTCGCTAGATTTCCTCCAGCCTCCGTTATCCTCCGTCCTCCTGTTACATTATATCAACAAGCATCTAAATCATGCCAAGGTGGAGGCTTTGGTTTACCAAGAAAAGTGGTATTGTTGCCAATTGGACTTGACATAATACAATCTGGATTTTGTGTTCCAACTCGAAGAGTTTCACCACGCCTATGCATCTCAACAATCTCAATAACGTGCTTAGGTGTAACATCCTCATAGTAGTTGTATGAAAATCCTTTTGAGCCCTTTGTGTAGTCAGCAACAGTAATTAAAGGAGAATTCACACAACATTCCATACTATCCATGAAATGATGAGTGGTGATCAGAGCAAACTTATCTCCTAATTCTAAAAAGTCTACAGAAGCATACGCGGGTTTCAATATCCTTTGTTGTTTGACGTCAGACCTCAAATTGCAAATATCACTGCCAGAGCAATGGCACACGATGCCAATCAATACACAAAAGAAACAGTTCGAGAGAACTGTCAAACGGTTGCACACATATGCCAAAAAGGGCATAATTGATTTTATTTGGCCTTGGACTTGTCTTCTCTATCCACAGTCCTCCTTCACGCAGCAAGTTTATCTGCTCTACTTTAACGGTAAAAAGGTCTCCATGCACAGTATTTGTGTTCAATGGGCACAAATCGAAGAAACAAATGCTCGACCACTGAGTTATAGGAAGACTCTAAAAAATCCACAGTACAACCATGTAACAAAACTATAAAATCCTCCTCTTGATCAGTCTCTGCAGAAAACGGTTGGAGACAGTTACAAGATGGTTGAAATCAAAATTTCAATTGTTTGAGTCTTCCACGTAGATCTCAAGGCAGCAAACAAAATGACCAGCAAACAGAATGTCCCACGCAGGTCATCCACTCTTCCACGTCTCCAATGCTAAGATAAAATAGGTCGCAGGATTCCTCTTGCTTCTCAAACGCTCCTCCCACTTCAAGACAAATCTCTCTAATAAATGCCAATGGAAACAACATCACGTCACGATGCTAAACAAAAATGTGTATCCAATCGCCATGGCTCTGCAGATTCTAGGCGCTAATAGACATGCATGTCTCCAAAATTTAAACCACGTTTAAACTCCTTCATCCACCGTGATTGCAATGGAGACTGCACTGAGAAGGCATCCGCTCTGATACCAATGATAGCAGGAGCAGGAGATAGATATAGAACAACACAAGACAGAATAATATTCGAATGTATTCAATGTGTATAACAAGCACCACAATAAATACAATACACACGTGAAGGAGAATAGTCCCGCAGGAAGGAGAACAGTTACAACACCTAACTGCCACGTATGCATAACTACTAATACTAAACAATGTATTAGATATTTCTAACAAGGTGATGGTGGAGCCCATTCACATCCTACATCGTAGGACACCGGGACTTCGAGGAAGATAGGTTGATCACGTATGGGTGCAATGGGACATATATGATGAGACTTCAGTGTGATGGGAGGATACTACTGTGCTCTTCGAGTTTAGTTTCCACATTTGTTCCACTAACTTCAAGGAGGAAGTTGAGTCTAAGCGAGGGGGATGCAATGCCCACTTTCATTCTGACACCTTTGTTACTAATCATGATAATGTATATGATTATATTATAGACATGATTATGGACCTTATTATAGTATGATGATAGATGTTAGATCATGGGTTATTGTTGACTTGATTGAGTTATGATGATGATTATTAGAGACACTTGATATATTGATGATGGTATACTTGTTTGACATGGTTATATTTGGATATTGTTATTAGACCTAGAAATGGAAATTATTGGATGATGATATAAGTGTTGAGTAAAATTGCAAATGACATTGCTAGATTACTTTAATGTTGTTGTGATTCATGTATCTAGATGATTTGGTAATTATATTTATATTAGTTTGATTTTCTGATATGGCCATGAGGCCAAAAGAGGTATTTGTGTTTGGCGGGTTCAAATATCACAACAAACATCGAGGATTGGAGACTCCAACCACATTGGAATTCTAGAAGAATTCAACAAGGTCACCATGGAAACTAGTATTTGTTTGTGTGTGTTAGGATTCCCATGGGGGATCACCTTTAATTGTGACGAAGGGATTTTATGTATTTTATTTTATTTTGGTCCCTTTGTTTATGTTTGCATGTGTTTAATTTTTGATGCTTTTACCCCTTTCATTAATAATTAAAAGGTGTGTAAATTTTGTGAGTAATCATATTGTTAAAATAAATAAATCAAATATGTCATAAGAAGGTAATTAATGAGAGTTGTTGGCCATGATTTAAAGTGATATAAGTATGTGTAAGAGATATGTAAGTGATGTGTGAATTGATTTTTGAGTGTGAAACACTCCACCTTCTTGGAAATTTGAAATTGTCCTTGGAGGCTGATTTTAGAGGCTTGTGGGACAAGTTAAACTTATCCCACACCTCTCAAATTTAATTACCAACCATACCTATGGTTGGGGAGTTGAGATTAGAATTTTGTAATGCTTTTTGAGATGGCAGATCAGTAGGTTTTAATTTCACTTTTCTTACATGATTTAATATCAGTCCTTTGGGGTTTGGATTGGATTTGAGTAAGTAAACTATCATATTATTCACCCACCTATTTATTATGCATTCGAGAATGAAGTTGACTTTTGGGTTGGGGTTGAAGATGTGTGATATGACATCCTACATGGATCTGTCTCATCCTCTTCCCTTCTCTCTTTTATAGCATTCGAATGGCTTTCCTTGTTTTGGGCTTGCTTCATTTTGAGACTTTATTCATGGGTGAATTCCTTGTTGTTTTGGGAGCTCTTGCTTTGAAGAAGTTTTTTTGGAAAGATTGTTGCGTGCTTTTCCTTGGCTGTTTTGGATTTCTTGGATTGGGATAAAGCTTGTTGTTTTGGAACTTGGAATAACTCTATCATGGAGAGGTAGGAGCTTGACTCTTGAAATGATCTTATTTGATGAATGTAAGTGTTAATGTATGAATTTTTGGCATGTTTGTGGGTTGTTGGGTAGATGGCCTAGGAATGGTGTAGGAGAAGACTATGGGGTTATATTTTGTGGGCGCACAAGTGTGTTTTAGGGAGGTATAAGGGCGGGGGAGTTGGGATTTGGGTTCCACCTTACAAAGAAATAGCTTACATTTCTTTACTCGTTATGGGGTTACATAAGAGGTTGGGAGGCATAAGTAAATGTGAGGAATAAGGCGTACTTGGGGAGGCATAAGAGCATGACAGGGATTTGAAATTATATATATATATATATATATATATATATATATATATATATATATATGTTAGTGGTTTGTTCTCGGTGTGGTGATACCGATTTCCTCTTTGGGAGGCATAAACAACATCCCCCATAGTTTCTTACTCCTTTGGCTTGCTTGATGTAGCCCTAGTAATGTTTTTCATGTTTTAATATAGTTGAAAACTACATTCTATTTTGCATGTGTTTTATTGTGATTATGTCGCTTGAGTGTTTGTGGAAGTCTATTGTTGCCACGAGTTGGATCAAATCTTTTATTTATTTTTGGTTGGGGCTCAAATGATGAAGAAGGATGGATTCTCCTCTCCATTGGATGTCTTGGTTGGGTTGAGAGTGTTGTCTTTCCCTACTTTTTTTGTGATCAAATTAGAAGAATAAAAATCTGCATGTTGAAGTTTTGGAGCTAGATAAAGATAGTTTGAAAATACCTTGTGAAATGAAATATTATTGTATCTCATTTCCCACTTGAAGTGGATGATCTATGTATTCATTATAATGGAAAGATACTTTGTATTGGCAATGAAAGTGGAAATTTGAAATGTAAAAGAGTTATACTCTATATTCTTTTGGAAAGAATGTGAAAGAATGACACATGTTTTGTATGTTATATTGTGAAATCAAATGGAACGGACGTTGTAAGAATTTAATTTGAATTAATGGAAGTGTTTTCCATGTTGATATGATATTTTTCCATTGGAAATATGTATTTAACATGTTCTATGAAATCCCTATTTGGAAAAGAGGAAAAGTGAAACACGTGAGAAGAAAATGTAATATTCTATGTTTTATATATAGTATTTTGGAAGGAATAAAAGAGGATGTTACAAAGTTGTATTTTGGAATCTATAAATGATGTATCACCGTTTCAAACTACACAAAGGGCATTGAATCTAATCTTTTAAATGTAAATGAAATCTCTGTTTAAAATAAAGAAATGCGTATAAAGTTAATGTAATACTGTTCTCCTTGAAATATGTAAAAATTGGAAATCGTGAGATGTATTATAGTTTTTGAATAATTTGAATTAAATCAAATGAATGCATTAGATTAGGTTTGGAACACATTATAATACTTGGAAGAAGAAAATGGAAAATAGACCTTTTTAAAATTTGAACTCTGTCCTATTTTTTTCCAATTGACAATTATTTAATCCCAAATGCTCGGAATTTAAATCAAGCAACAAAGGTATAAAAATGAAACATTAATTTGGACATAATAAGATGTAACTAAATTCATCTACACTTTAACACTTAAGGAAATTCTTATAAAACTTAGCAAAATCGGGCTCAAACCATTTTGCAAATCATGATACTATCCAAAATGTAAATGTTCAAATTGCAATCAACCAGGAGAATTTGAATCTTGAAATATCACTTAAATACACCTACGAACAATTTTCCATGTTGAGAGAGGGACAAGAACAAATTTAACAAATTTAACAATTTAAAATTTCCCAGCTTTCCATTGTAAAATCCTACATGTCTTTTTCTTGAAATTGAACCCTTAAAATTTATCAAAATCTGAAATTAATTTTTGTTGAGTAAAGAGGACATCGAGATCTTTCCATAGAGTCCTCATTTTCCCAAAACCGAGCTCTCCATCAAAATTTATGGCCTTCTCAAATTTTTCTTCCTTGGCATAAAACTTTTGGGAAAACTTTCCTTGGCAAGCCCGCATGCCCGAATTTTTCCCTTAGCTCTTATGAACTCTAATAATTTTTAATAAAGAAAAAGTATGTTCTAGTAAATTATAAAATTTCAGGAACTTGTTAGTGACAGATTGTTGCCTTAGAACGTGGTTGTAGACTCTTTTAAACAAAAATAAATTATTCCATAATTTTCCTATCTAATCCTAGGTTGTTCATGCATCTCAAGTGGGTTGTTTTTAGCAGGTGTGTTACATTTAATTAAAAAAATAGTTTTCTCCATCTCCTCTCATGCAAATTAACAAAAATATTACTCTATATTTATTTATCCATTAATGAATCATTAAATATTACAGCAGACTATAAGGAAGGGTATTGCATATCAATATACCAAACTAACATATTTATTAAGGGCAAATAGTTTTGAAGGGACTATACCCTGTATACAAAAGGGCTCAAAAGCCAGATAGTAAAGATGAAAGAAGCAGCCCAGAGAAGGGCAGAAAAGTCAACCAAGGAAGGCTCAACAGCCAAATATTACAATATAGGAGAAAAAAGGATCTAAACGTACAAAGATCCAGAGAAAAGAAGGCAAGAACAAAAAGGAACCAAAAGAGAAACAACATAAGGAGCCCCGCCACAAAACAGCTCCAGAACCACCCGATGACAGCCACATCGCAGCCAAAAACAACATCACTACAGCCCTTTACTTGATGGCTCTGTCAATTTTGGTCTTGATAGCCTGCAGTGACATGAAGAAGGCAATGGCAGTGGCCTGAGAGGGGTCTTGTAGATCAGCTTGGGCAATTGCAATGTCCCTTTTCTCTTTAGGGCCCCATATATCCTCATTGATCCCACTTAAACTGCAAACACTGTGGACATGTTGCTCAATGAAATTGTAGATGCTTTTGAGGGCAGACAATATGCAGTCATTTCGGCTTTTAGCATTCCCCAATCTGCCATCTAGGGACTGTAGTTTCTTGAAAATTTCACCAATAACCCCCTCATCCTCCTCACTTTGAAGGATCCTTTTACCCTTAGCTCTTTCCATGTTTTTTATAGCCCCTTTGAGCTCTTGAAGCTCCTTTTCTAATTTTTCCACCCTATCCAGCAAATCCTCCTCTTTGGGCTCCTCCACCAGCCTGCTGATATGCAGAAGGCTTTCAGCTAGTTCTAAATCCTTGTGGCTCCTTAGGACACGTTGGGAAGTAGGGATTTTGGCTTTGAGGCTCTTGCTTTTTTTGCTGGAGGTCGCATCTTCATTCTTTCTTTTTAGCAGGGGGTAGTGGGAGCAGTGTGGGTAGGAGTAGGTATGGAGGAGGGAGGTGGGATAGGATTCACAGGAGGGTAGTTGGAGAAATGGTGGTGAATCAAAAGGATAAGGCCTTGGTGTAAAGGGACAGCCCTAGAGTGGCTTTGAACTTCCCTTATGGATTTCTCCAAAGAGTTAATCAGATAATGAGGAAAGCTGATAATGTTATTTCTACGAAAATGATTCAGAAAAATCAGATGTTTTTGAGGTATAGTCACATATCTTCCTTCAAGGGTAACATACCTTACCACCATTTTGGCTAGTTCAGCAAACGGTTCAGGGATCGACTCCACCTTGAGGCCAGCAGTCACGAACTCAAGATTCTCTCCCTCTTCCAGAAATTTCTTGGTTTCAACCTCCCTGTCTACCTTCTTATTGAAGAATTTTGTGCCTTCCAGGCTGAGGCCCGTGATCTGAGCTATGAGCTCTTCTGTGATTTCCATTTTCATGTTATTATATTTGACTATTCTGTTCTTCCAACCCCGGTGAATTTGATAGAGATGTCTTGGTCGAAGCCTTGGATCCTTTCGATGAAATTAGACAGGCCCCCGATTTGTAGGTATTCCCACAGCTCCGTGTTCTCTTTCCACTCAGGATTGTGGGTCGGTTCGGTTTTGCATGGCGGCCCCCCCATGTTTCCTCTGCACCTTTTCCTGTTCTCAATGGTAAAATAGCTATCAATGTGCGGAATAGGCCGAACTTTGAACTTGGGATTTAAATCATTCCTTCCCGTGAAAGCCGATTTAATTATTATGCTACACTTGTTATTATTGCCCCGCGCCTCGGCTTTCCTCCTATACCAAGAAATGATGACAGCCCAGCCCACACAGATCACAACAATCATCCAAATCTTTTGTGATGTCATCCACATGTACTTGGGGATCCGCACATTAGCGTCAAAAAATAGCCGTTAGTTATGATTTTCACTGCCATGAAGATCAATGATTATGGCTTTATTGACATGAGCGGGCAGAACATCCCCTCCAATCCAAGTTTGAAAGGGATTATTAACACCGAAGTTAGCCAAACTGTCAGCTACCCTATTTCCTTCCCGGTAGGTGTGGGTGATTTGGACATTTACAAAGCTTTTACATATATCAATAGCTTCTTCTATAAAATCCCTAATAGACCAGCTGGGGTGTTGCTTTTTATTCAGAAGATTGATAATATTTAGAGAATCACCTTCAATTATGATATTTGGAATGTTACAATCTCTGGCAAGTCTAATGCCCCAAAGAGCCACCATGGCTTCGGAGTAATGATTAGTCTGTCTGCCCATTCTCCCAGAAAAAGCAGCAACATAATAGCCTCTTTGATCCCTGATGATTCCCCCTCCTCCAGAGTCACCCGGATTGCCCTTAGAGGCCCCATCAAAATTTAACTTGTGCCAATCAAAGGTGGTTTAATCCATCAAACTGTGTTTCTATCACAAGACGATACATTGTTATTTCTATTGACAGTGGCAATATTCCATTCAGTCAGAATGCATTCTTCATTCTCCGGGTAGAGTCTATTTTTAGGGGGTTTAAATCTAGCAATATTATCTTGCACAGCAATGATAATTTCCTTATATATTTTGTTACAAGCCTGTCTATTGTTTCTGAAAATACTATCATTGCGAGCCTTCCAGATTCTCCACATAGTGTGGGGCAAAACAAGTTGCCATAGCCTTTTTACCATGCAATGTTTGAACGGAGAGTTCCATTGCTCCCAAGCCTGAGGGCAGGTAAGGGGGAAAATCCATCTCAGATTGAATTTTGCAATAACAAGCTGCCAAATTTTGGAAGCAATCTCACAATGGAGGAATAAATGCTTTATATCTTCAGCCTCATGCTGACACATGCAACATCTATTCGGCATGATGAATCCCTTCTTGATGAGGTTGTCATTAGTTAGGATCTTGCCATTAATAATTAGCCACCAAAAGAAGTTCACTCTAGGAGTTAGCTCTGGCATCCACAATTTGTGCCACTTAATTTCGCTTGCCATGGATGCAAAGAAAGAATTATATCCTGCTTTAACAGTGTAATCCCCATCAAAAGAATCTTTCCAGATGAGCTCATCCTTAAGATTTTGATTACTTATATGGATTAGGGAAAGTTGATTCTGGAGAGATGTAATATCAGCCTGAATATTAATATTCTCCACTTTTAGCTGCTTCCATTTTCTTTTGTTTCCATTCCTCTCAATGTACCCCTAGATTTTGTGTCCATACTTTGCAATTAAGTTGTCTTTAATATGATCATAATCAGAAATCCAGTTAGAATCCATCCACTTATCAGTCCAGAAGTTTATGTTTTGCCCATCTCCAAGCTTCCAGCTACACCCCTGAGAAAGAATGTGTCTGCTGCGAAGAAGGTTGTTCCAGAAAATAGAACCACTCGGAAGGGACTGATCATAAATGAAGGAAATATTGCTTTGATTTGAAAGATATTTGGTCTTAATCAGCTCTGTCCAAGGTCTGTGCTCTTTTATAAGCCTCCATCCTAATTTTGCAGTAAGGGCAGTACTCATATGATTGATATCTTTGATGTCTAACCCCCCTAGTCTCTTAGGTTTACAAACTTGTTCCCAAGCCACAAGATGATATCTGAATCTGTCCTCCGTACCGTGCCACAAAAAGTGTTTTTGAATCTTCTCAATACTGTTCATCACAGCTGTAGGCATGCTGAACATTGACAGAATGTAGATAGGCAAGTTTTGAAGCGTGCTTTTAACCAAAAGACACTTACCTGCACTTGAAAGAACTGCTCCTTTCCAGCCAGCCAACTTTCTTTGAAATATCTTAATAAGATCATTCCATACCTCCACTAAAATCTTTCCAATACTTAAAGGTAACCCTAAGTAAGTAGCTGGTAGAGAATTAATTGTGCATCCTAGAATATTAGTGATCTTTCTTTGCCTCTCCTCAGGAGTATTGAAGAAATAAATAGAGCTTTTGTCAAAATTAACTTTTTGCCCCGAGGCTTCCTCATAAAATCTGAGGACAGTTTTAATGGCCTTTGCTTCAATAATAGAAGCCATTAGTAGCAGCAAAGTGTCATCAGCAAACTGCTGATGAGAGGAGATCTGATTACCCGTAGTTGGAGGGAAGCCTTTTAGCATGCCAATGTCAATAGCTTTGGAAATAGATCTGCTTAAACTGTCAGCCATAATAATGAATAAAAGAGGGGAGATTGGGTCGCCTTTCCGTATACCTCTATTACTGGCAAAAAAACCCACAGGTTCCCCATTAACAACCACAGAGAATCTAGAGGTAGAGATGCAAGAGTGAATGATTTTTCTGAATTTGCTTTGAAAACCAAATTTGGACAGGACCTCATCCATGAATCTCCAAGAGACTCTGTCGAAATCTTTATGCATGTCAAGTTTGATGGCCATCCCACCTTCTTACTTTTATCCATAGAATGTATAGTTTCATGAACCATGATAATTCCATCTTGAATAATTCTTCCTTGAATGAATCCGCTCTGTTGTTGAGAAATGATCTCCATGAGAATAGGCTGCATTCTAGTGGTGAGAATCTTTGTAAAGATCCTATAAATGACATTAACCAAACTGATAGGCCTGAAATCTTTGAAGTCTTTTGCATCCATCTTTTTCGGGCAAGCACAATGTGTGTATTATTTAGTTCTTTAATAAGATTTCCCGTTCTGTAAAATTCATTGACAGCTTTCAAGAGATCTTCAGAGCATATTTCCCAACATCTTTGGAAAAAGTTGGCCGAGAAGCCATCTGGACCTGGAGCCTTATCCCCTTCTAAAGCAAAGACAACCTTTTTTAATTCCTCAATGGTGACAGTTTTTGAAAGACTTTTAAATCGCTCAGCAGGTATTATATTATTAGGAATGGAGTCCAGGAGGAAAGATGTCGCTTGTTCATTGTAGGAGGTATCTTCAGTGAGGAGGTTCTTGTAAAAATTTAGTGCCTCTGTTTTGATATCTTCAGGATCCTTAGTAATGTTTCCATTTCTTTTAGCAACTTCAGAAATTCTGTTACAAGCTCTATGTTTGATGGCTGTCAGGTGAAAAAAATTTGTATTTCTGTCCCCATCCTTAAGCCAAAGGGCTCTAGATTTCATTCTCCAAAAGGTTTCCTCATGGCTGTTTATATTATGCAGCTCTGATAGGAGTTTTTTTCCCGCTGATGATCCTCAAGGGTCATACCTTTCATGGAGACATTTAGCTCAAGCTCTTCAAGCTGTTGCTTAAGTTCTTTCTTCTTTTCAAAAATGTTTCCAAAAACCTCTTTATTCCATTTTCTAACTTTCTGTTTAACATTCTTTAACTTCTGGAGGAGCCTGAATTGGGCCATCCCTGTGCCTTCCCAAACCCACCACTCTTTAATTCTGTCTAGAATGTCCTCATGTTCGAACCACATTTTCTCAAATTTGAAATTACCATGAAAAGGTTTTGTCCAATTGAAGAAATTGAGGACTATTGGATTATGATCAGATCCCGTTCTGGGGAGAGTAGAAAGATGGAAATTCTGGTCCAGGATCCAATTTGTAGAAATAAGAGCTCTGTCAAGTTTAACCTGAATTAAGTTCTCTCCTAATCTTCTGTTAGACCATGTGAATTGATTTCCATGAAGTTCTATGTCCATAAGATTAAGAGTCGAGATGAAGTCTGCAAATTCTTCCATACCAATGGAGAATTCAGAACTTCCTCCAAACTTTTCTCCTGGATTCAAAGGAGTATTGAAGTCTCCCATAACCAACCAGTTCATGTTTTCAACCTTGCTTCGGAACAAGGTTAACTCTTTCCATAGCCCTCTTTTACCAGAGCAGTATTGGGCATAAATATTAGATAAGATCCAACTATGATTATTTTCAAGGCTTTTAAAGATAATAGCTAAATGATTCTGGGTTGAGGAGAGTACCTTACCTTCAACCATCTTTGTATCCCAAAAGATCGCTAAACCTCCAGAGGCCCCTTGAGAGTCAACAGCAGCAAAGGCAGCGTTCTGCCAAAAATGTCTTTTGAAGTCTTCAACTGCTTTACTTTTCATTTTAGTTTCTTGAATGAGAAGAATGTTGGGTTTGTTTTCTCTTTTAATTTCCTTAAGCATTCTTTGCTTAGGCCCTCCATTGAGGCCTCTGACATTCCAAGAAATAACCTTCATTAAAAAAATTTGGAGATGCATTTTCCGGATGGCTCAGAATTCTTTGTGTACCATCTGCAATTTCTTTTTCAGTCTCTTTTTCTCTTGCTTCTCTCTTAGATGGCCTGCCTTTTCTAAAGGTTACTCCAAAATTTGCAGTTCTTCTAGCAGTGGCCCTTGTGATTCTTGAGGTGGAAGCTTCCCACCTCCCCACCGCTTTTCTTCTAGGCTTTTTGAACCTCTTTTCTTTCTTTTCACTAAGATGAATCCATCATTATCACAATCATTTTCCTTACTGATTGGGGTAATTTCCCCATCCTCCTTTCCTGTGGTAATATCAGCCTGCTTATCCATTTTAGGAGTCAGCTCCTCCACATCTGTGTCCTCTTTCTCTTGTTTTAGATCTCGTGAAATGGATTCTAGATCCTCTTTGCCTTTTTCTTGTCTCATTTTTAGTTTCTCCATAGAGCTGCTCCTTAGCAGCTCTTGTTGGGCACTGATTTTGTCTTCCTCTTCTTCCATGTATGAGAGAGAAATGCTAACTTTTTCATTTTCTTCATCAATCTCCATGTTCAGCTTTACCAGATTTGGAGTCAAAGAGTTCAATATTGAATCCACTGACATCTCCCTTTTGTTTTCTCCCTCATTCGAACCCAGATCTAATACTTGCTGAGACTCAATCAGCTTCTTTGGTTTCCAAAGTTTTCTGTAAACCGGTGGTCTCTTTGCCTTAAACCCTTTTTTCCTTTCTTTTAGCTTGTAATGCCTCTCCAAACGCTTATTTCCAGCATCTGATTTAGATATCAATTCTTTATCCATCTTATCTTTCTGATTCTGTTCTTGATCTTCAGGAATAACCGAAATCTTCCAGCTTTTGAACTGTATGTTCAGGACATTTGCTGGCAAAATGCCCTAATCTGTGGCATTTGCTACATCTTAACTTGAAAGCTTCATATTCTATTTGCTGATTCCATTCTCCAAATTTGGATTGCAGAACAATGTTATCGGGGAGCTCCTGATCCATTTCTATGGAGACACAGAACCGAGAAAATGCCAACCTAGACCTATTTCTCATGGGCCCATCCAGGCCAATAGGTGAACCAATCGATTTGGCAATGTGAAGGAGGATTTCATCATCCCAAAGATGCAGAGGAAGCCCTGGGAGTCTACACCAGATGGGTATGGCATGAATATTTTCAACAAATGGATTAAATCCGGGGTACCATTTTTTAAAAATAGTCCCATATTTCCCAGACACCAGGGACCACCCAACAAGACCGAGTCAACATCAGATTGGAGATTAAATCTGGCCAGAAAAAATCCTTTTTCCATAGTGGTGATTATTAAATCCCCTTTTGGTTTCCATCTACGAATGGCCCAATTCCTAATGGTATCCACATTAGGTCGTGCCCCCAAAAATTTTCCGACAAGTGCCAGATTGGTTTTCTCCAGAGCTCTTTGCAGACATCCATCAGGCACTTGTAAGTGGGTCACCCCTTCAGCATCTTTTGTACTTTTAAAATCACATGCAGCCTGAGGTTTCACATTTTTGTCAGGAGGAGTCTTAACAACTTCCGCCCAGGCTCTAGACCCGACGCTGCCACCAAGGATCACATTTTTCTCTTTTACCGGCTCCTTAGCGGCTACATCACAGTTCTTTGAGAGACATTCAATAGCCAGAGCTGCGGAAACAGCTTTCTGAAACCAAATCCACGCAGCCTCGCCCAAATTTCAAATGTGATGCAATGTAGCAGCTTTTTCAATCCATGGCGAGATATTAGTCATAATTGAACCAAAGAAATTAGCACTTCAAAAGCACCAAGTTTACCAAGAATAAAGCATTGAACTTGGAACAACAACAGTGAATGTAAGTATTGAGAAGTCAAATTGGCACTAAAAAAATGTCTTTCCAAGAACATAAATAGAGAGAGAAAATTCAAACATATTGTTGTAGGTATACACTCTTGACACTAAAGTTTCTAAAACCTAATGTTTGAAAGCTATCGTTCTTGCTGGAAATTGTGTTCCAAATAAATGAGCACAAGAAAAATAGTATAAAGAAACAAAACGTATAACATTTTCAAAATATCACCAAGATATACTAAGATAACTATGAAACACAAGAATTTGTTATTTGACACAAAATTCAACACACACCATCTAAATAGTAGCCATCTATAAAGAATGAATATGAATCCCATAATATTTTCCACTAACCATTGACATATGTCTATTACAATGGTAATATAAGTGATATAATTTCAAAATCAAATATTTTAACATTATCCTTTTACAACGCACCGTCTCAATGCTCTACAAGATTTTTTTTTTTTTGAAACGGAAAAGAGTTCATAGGGACAAATAATTGGCCAAAAGTAACAAAATTGCATTGGAAAATCTTATCCTAAACCCTTGGATCATTATTCATCCATATCAAAACAAAACTCTCATTTCAGTACAAACTTAAGAAATAACCTACTTCCATATGAAACCAAAATAAATAATCTACTTCCTTTCGAAACTAAAAGAAATAATCTACTTCCTTTAGAAACACAAAAAATGTAGAGAATAATAAATATGAAAATATAAGCAACTCTTTTTATTTATCGTAATGAGGGGTCAAGAAAAATGACACAAAACACGAGGTTCTATAAAACTAATAGTAAATCTAGAAGACATTTTAGACAAGCCACAAAATTAAAACTCACAAATGCCAAGGAATCTCAATGAAAGGAAAATAGAAACAGTATTGATTCAGAATAATGCCAAAAAAACTACAGCACAATCATTAGAAAATAGGAACCACCTGGAAAACACATATGGCTAAAAATAGTCAACAACGGGAAAGCCATAAGGATTATGTAAAGTATCAAATAGGTTGGTTGTTATAATATTTAACAAAAGTGAAAAATGGGACAATCCAAAATCTACCATGGACTAATCTGTACCAGAGCCATCTGTGTCTTTTCTTTTCTCAATACTTACTATGTTCCAAACCGGTACTCCCTCCAATCCCAAATTTTTTAATCAAACATCCTATGAGGTTAAAAGTTTTAATCAAACATCCTATAAGGTTATAAGGTTGTTTGGAGATTCTTCTTCCATATGATTTAGAAAATATTGTTAGATAACCCCTTAGTGTAATGAAGAAAAGTTCTTACTATTTTTGAAATTGATCTTGTGTACTCCTTTTCAAATTTGAAAGCCGTGCCTATTTGTTTTCTTTATAACCATTATTCTTTAAAACTTCAGTCAAATGCTCTTTCCCTATAAGTGATTGTCACAACAACACACTCATATCTAGACTTTTAAGCATATAATGAAATCAACATTATCTGAAGAATTACAGCAAAAACACACATTCAATTTTAATGAGCTTTCTCCTCAAACTTGATCTATCTTGTAAATGTAAATCCACACAAAAAGCGCAAACCAAAGCCTATGGTGAGCCATTTAATTTTTTTTATTGATTTGAAAAGCAATGGCTTAATTTTTCTTAGTGTAGAACATGCCACAGTAAATTATCAAACCGTCACAGGGTTATCAAACCCAAAAACAGATACTTTTGAAAATAATAAAACGAAGCACAGAGTGACAGTTCCCGAATGCTATCTGTGCGGCTTCTTCACTCCCCTATTGTTGGAGTGGATTTACGAGCAGCCTGAAATAGTAAATACAAAAACCCTAAATTTAATACGTAGATAGAAATTAATAAAATTCACTAGAATAAACGTCTAAAATTTTAGGGGAAGAAGTAACCTTAGTGACGAGCTACTTGCGGAGAGCCTTCCCTCCAGTGGACTTACGAGCGGTCTGTTTCGTACAGGCCACCCTACTTTCCTCACTTCACATAGATCTGCAGAATAAAGAAACAACAATTTTACCCTAGTTTTCCCGATGTTGGGCAGTAGAGAGCCAAAGAACAAACAGAAAGGTTAGAAAAATATAGATATTTTGGGCCGTGATCATAATTTTCATGATTTTTATCGTCAAGGATGGATTTCCGTTGAATGCACCCAAATTTGCGAACCCCAAATCTGCAACGAGGGAAACCTAGATGTGCACGCAAGGTCATCTCTTCTGAAATCTACCAAAGTTCCTGAATATTGCCTGACAAACTCAAGCTGCGTGGATGGTGCGGAAGCAAACATACGTCAATATTACCTACCCAAGAATTCTGGCTGACCGATTGTGAAAAATCTATTACGCTTCTCGATTATTAACCTCCTACCTTGTAAGATTATTTGATCAACAAATATTGGAAAATAACACAACCGTAACTTCACAAATACAAACACATAAAAATACCCAACAAGGTGAACACAATATTTTTGGAAAATTTTCCTGAAAAACCCGTAGGGAAAACCAAGATTTACGATGAGAAATATATTAAACTTCAGCAAATCAAGAGATACAAATACTCGCTTGCCTCTTCTTACCGCAGAGTTCCGACAATCTCCTAATCCTCCTGCTGATATTCCTCCACTGCTATCTTCAACGCTATCACTGCGCCCTTGCTAACACTGCAAGTTTCTCTAAAAACTTCCTTGTTACAAATGACCCAATGACCCCCTTATATACTACTCTCGTTGAAAATCAACGGCCGAGATTAATACAAATGAACGGCTGAGATTAAGACAACTCAATAACCATTAACAACCTTGGTTATGAGGTGTCACCTAAAAGGAGTCAATATTAAATAACAATTGTTTTTATCCTAACAATATTTGTTTGACAAAAACAACTATTTTTCTAAATTCTAGGCCAGAACGAATAGCTGTCCAAACTACCCATAACTAATGCTGCTATATCGGGTGAGGACAAATAGTTGTCCAAGCTACTAAGATTAACACTCCCTCTTAGTGAGGAAGTTGTTCTGCATGACACCCAACATCTCTCTGAAGAAGATGAATTTTGCCTTCCCCAATGCCTTTGTCAGAATGTCTGCTACCTGCTGATCTGTAGGTACAAACTGTAGCTTAACAACCCCACGCTGTACACAATCTCTGATGAAGTGATACTTGATGTCTATATGTTTTGACCTATCATGAAACACCGGATTCTCAGTCAACTTGATGCAACTCTGATTGTCGCAGTGTATCACCGTAGTCTCAACCTTCTGACCAAACAAAGCTACTAGCAACTTCCGAAGCCATATAGCTTCACATGTTGCCATGCTAGCTGCTTATGTACTCGACTCTGCAGAACTCGAGCCATAGACTTCGCTTCATGCTTGAACCAAGATACAACTCCTGATCCTAGACTGAAACAACACCCTGAAGTGCTCCTCTTGTCGATTGTACTACCTGCCCAATCTGCGTCAGTATAGCCCATCAACCTGATTCCTTCACCTCGAGCATATCTAATTCCATACTCGATTGTACCTCACAAATAATGCAGCACATGCTTTTCCACAGTCCAATGCACTCTCTTTGGCTCAACCATGAACTGACTAAGAGAGTTAACTGCAAAAGCTATATCTGGCCTGGTATTGACCAAATACATGAGAGAACCAATCAACTTCCTGTAAAAGGTGGGGTCTACATCCTTCTCCCTGGATGTGTCTACCTTCCTCCAATTCATGATCATGGGTGTAGACATGGCTTTGCAATCTTCCATCCTGAACCTTTTCAAGATTTCCATGCAATATTTCCCTTGCCCAAGGAAAATCTCTCCATCTTTCTGCCATACCTCCATGCCTAGAAAGTAGTGCATGAGTCCCAAATCCTTCATCTCGAACTCCGCTGTAAGATCCCTCTTGCATTCTTCTATGAGCCCCAAAGAACTGTAAGAAACAAGTCATCTACATATAGGACAAGAATGAGAATCTCACCTCCAACTACCAAGTAGTAGAGATTAGCATCTGCCTCACTCTTCACAAAGCCCATTTCCTGCAAGTAACTATCAATGCGCTCATACCATGCTCTGGGAGCCTGCTTGAGTCCGTACAACGCTCTCTTCAATCTACACACGTGGGTCTCTTTGTTGTGTGCTACAAAGCCTTCTGGTTGTTCTATGTATACCTCCTCTTTCAACTCACCATTAAGAAACGCTATCTTGACATCCATTTGATGGATCTGCCATCCCATCTGTGCTGAAATTGAGATTACAGCTCGTATAGAAGTATACCTGGCAACTGGAGAAAATGTCTCCTCGTAGTCTATTCCCTCTTTCTGAGAGAACCCCTTTGCCACGAACCTTGCCTTATATTTCTCGATGCTACCATCTGCACCGTGCTTGATCTTATAGATCCAACATGATCCAACCACTGCCCTATCTGTTGGTCTAGGCACTACCTCCCACACATCATTCTGCATAATTGAAGTATACTCCTCAACCATTGCTTCTTTCCACACTTGATGTTGTGCAGCCTCTTGATAGCTAGAAGGTTCACTATCTACCAACTTACTAACTAATGCAACATAGTCATCATACCTGGCTGGTGATTTCCGTTGTCTATTACTCCTCCTAGGAGTACCCACTAACTCCTGAGTATTCTTCTGTGTCTATTGAACCTCACGGTTCTTGTTGCCAACTGTAGAGGATGAAATATCAACCTCCATGTCTTCTTGATGCATCTCTTCTTACACCTGTTGCTCCATACTTTGAAAACTCTCTCCTCCTAAGTCTATGCTTGTACTAGTAACTGTACTTGAGCTTTGCTGCCCTTGACTCGATTGAGTGATCCTTGGAGCTTCGTGGCTGCTCACTCGATCATCTACTCGTGAAGTCTCTAGACCTTCTAAATGCCTTGTCCTCCATGAAATTGACATCATCTCGAACAATAATCCTTCGGTCTCCGAAATGAATATCCGATATGCCTTTGAGGTTTCATTGTACCCCACAAAGTACCCTCTCTCTCAGCCTCCGATCTAACTTGGCACATGTATCCTTAGGAATGTGACAATATGCCAAACTCCCAAAGATCCTAAAGTGATCGACATCGGCTTCTTCCCGGTGAATGCTTCCTCTCGGTGTCATCTTCCTAGTACCTTATCTCGGAACTCTATTCTCGTATGTATATCTTTGTACCGCATGCCTTTGCCCACAGATAACGGGGTATATCCTGGTCATGCAACATAGCCATTAATACCTCCATTATAGACCGATTCTTCCTCTCAAAGAACTCCATTCTATTGCAGATTGTAGAGGAAGTCCACTCTCTCTGATTCCTTCTCTCTGCACGAACTCTTGGAACTAATTGCTTTTGTACTCGCCTCCATTGTCTGACCAAAGAACTTTTATCTTCCTTCCTGTCGAATTCTCCACAAGAGCTTTGAACTCTTGGAAGCGACTGAAAACCTCATCCTTGGTCTTCAAGAAGTATATCTATGTCTTCCTGGAGAAATCATCAATAAAAGTAACAAAGTACTCATACCCTCTAAGAGACTTCATCGACATTGGTCCACATACATTTGAATGTACTAGATCAAGAACACCCTTGGATCTGGTGTCACTCCTTGGAAAAGATGCTTTAGCAAACTTCCCCAACATGCATCCCTTACATACATCATCGTGCTCTGTGCTCACCTCAGGAACACCTGTCACTATCTCATGAAGTAATTTAAGGGCTCCATGATGGATATGGCCCATCCTTCTATGCCATAGCTCTCCCTGATCTCTAAGATTATTGTTGCTCATGAGTGCCTTAGGAATATCAAATTGCAGCCTATAAAGCCGACCACTCCTAACTCCAATAGCTATGGGTGATTTCCAATCCTTGTGCTTGATCAACACATGTGCCCCTCTAAAGAGTACATTGTACCCTTTTGTCGTGAGGGACAGACATACGAAATCAAATTCATCCCTAAGCCTAGAACATGCAACACATCATGAAGGGGAATCATCTTACCACTCTCCCTCTCGAAACTCAAGCAGTCCTTTCCCAACCGAGTTGAGTTTGGACATGTTCCCATAGAGATCTCACCTGCAGTGCTCTCTTCCTTATAACCGGAGAAGTATTCTCTAACTCTGTCATATGATATGACGCACCACTATCTATGTACCAAACACTCGTGAGGTTGAGCTAACCATACATGCTATGAGTGCAAACTCATCTTCCATTCTACAAGAGAGCTCATCTGCACTTGCTGAAGCCGCAACTTGCTTCCTGCCTTTCTTTTCATTCTTCTTCCTTTTGGGAAATCACTAACATAGTGGCCAAACTCGTGACAGCCATAGCACTTGATCTTCGAAGAATCTTTCTTCTTCTTTTCACCTTGTGAGTTTGATCCTTTACTAGACCCCTTCTTTTCTTTCCCTTTACCCGCTAGGGCAACATTTTCCCTGTTCCACCTCACTTTTCGACTCTTATCATTGTTGGCTCCATTGACAAGACTTAGTCTAAGCTCCTCCCGAGTGAAATAAATCCATAGTCGATCCCAACTCGGTAAGGTGTCTTGTCCATTGATGACTTGAACAAAGACATCCCACTGCTTAGTAAACCCATTTAGGGCTATTCTCACTAGCTCGTCATCATTTGGTTTGTCTCCAACAACTGCCAATTCATCCTTGACAAGTCTAAGTCTGGTGAGGTAACTTGTGACGTCTTCTCCCTTATTCATCCGGGTATTCCTCAACTTTTCTCTGAGAATCAGCTTCCGGTTAGTGGTAGCATTCTGGTACAGATTCATAATGGCATCCCACATCATCTTCGCTGTATCTAACTCTACAATATGCGGAACAATATGATCCTTGACACCGTCAAGAATCAGCCTCCTCGCCTTGGCATCTTCCTTCTTATATGCTAAGAGTTGTGTTGCATCTGTAGGTACAGGTACAATAGTGGTCACATATTCCTTGATACCATTCTCTTCCAGCAATAGAGAAATTCTGGCTTTCCAGACACCAAAATTCGAGGCTCCATCCAATCTATCCTGATCTCTTAAACCTGTTGAGGCCATCTTAAAAGAAAATAATAATAATAATTTTGAAGAGGTTAAACTGGGTTTTATAAACCCTCACTTTCTTTCACCTAGGGTAAATCTCTTCTACCCGAACTTAGCTCTGATACCATGTGAAAAATCTATTACAGTTACTGATTATTAACCTCCTACCTTGTAAGATTATTTGATCAACAAATATTGGAAAATAACACAACTGTAACTTCACAAATACAAACACATAAAAAATACCCAACAAGGTGAACACAATATTTTCGAGACAATTGTCCCTGGAAAAACCCCGTAGGGAAAACCAGTACTATAGATGAGAAATATATTAAACTTCAGCAAATCAAGAGATACAAATACTGCTTGCCTCTTACTGGCAGAGCTCCGACAATCTCCTAATCCTCCTGCTGATATTCCTCCACTGCTATCTTCAACGCTATCACTGCGCCCTTGCTAACACTGCAAGTTTCTCTAAAAACTTCCTTGTTACAAATGACCCAATGACCCCCTTATATACTACTCTCCTTGAAAATCAATGGCTGAGGTTAATACAAATGAACAACTGGGATTAAGACAACTCAATAACCATTAACAACCTTGGTTATGAGGTGTCACCTAAAAGGAGTCAATATTAAATAACAATTGTTTTTATCCTAACAATATTTGTTTGACAAAAACAACTATTTTTCTAAATTCTAGGCCAGAACGAATAGCTGTCCAAACTACCCATAACTAATGTTGCTATATCAGGTGAGGACAAACAGCTGTCCAAGCTACTAAGATTAACACCGATCACCTGCGTGATATCAGAAATATGGGTAGCAAGTTCATTTAAGGAACATCTTTCGATGTAACAATGGGTTTCCCTCTTTCCTTTTGGTGATAGGAAGAATGTGGGACATGTACGAAAGAAGAAGTTGGAAAATAATGGGTACAATGGGACTATACATGATAAAGGTACAAAAACGTAAGTAAAATGTACCAATTAATGTGGGAAATATGGTAGTGATTACACCGATAGGCGTGAACTAAGTTAGAAAGTCCGAGGGGCTCGATGTAGGCGATAACAGGCGAGGGCCGAGATCCTTTAGTCGACGATGTACTAGAAATTGTGAGCCACACACGTGGAAGTGTAGAAAAGTTTGCATCGCTTGGTGCATTGTGGAAAATTTCACATCGGTTGGCGCGCGTGGAAATGGGAAAATTCGGCCGAAAGTTAGAAACGCGCTAAAGACAACATTGTGACGCAAAAATTTCGCATCGGTTGGCGCGTGGAAATAGGAAAATTCAGCCAAAGTTAGAAACACACCAAAGACAGCTGTTTTTTCCTTTTTTGGCAATTTTTCCCATTTTCGAGTTTTGATGAACATTTTATAAGGAAAAAAATTGCCATTTTTGGAAAGGGTTCGTAGATGATTTGGCAAAAAAAAATTACACATGCCATAACTTTCATTCCGTGGCTCCGTTTCAGGTGTTGTTTTCTCCAAAAGTGTATATTTTTTCGAGCTCTACGCATTGATGGCAATTTTTTTCTTTTTCATAAAATCTATTTTTTCACCTTTTTTGATGGTCTAGGAAGATGTAGTAGCAAAAACTTGCATGTGCCATAACTTTCATTCCGTGGCTCCATTTCAGGGCCGTTATTTTCCAAAAGTGTATATTTTTTCGAGCTCTACGCATTGATGGCAATTTTTTTATTTTTTCATAAAATCTATTTTTCCACCTTTTTTGACGGTCCGGGAAGATGTAGTAGCAAAAACTTGCACGTGCCATAACTTTCATTCCGTGGCTCTGTTTCAGGTGTCGTTTACTCTAGAAACGTGTATATTTTCTCGAGCTCTACGCATTGATGGCAATTTTTTTCTTTTTTCATAAAATCCATTTTTGCACCTTTTTTGACCAAACAACTTCTTGCAATCTTCTGAAAGAATCATGAGCTTTGATCACCTGTAGACAGATTAGTAATTAAAAATACTAGATAGCTTTCCAAAACTCGACGAGTATTCTCCCGTGCTCGGACTAATCATCCCACCTGCCAGCTTGACCGCAACCTGCTTATTCAAATGTTGACTTCACATATCAACAAATGCGTAGGTTTTTTTGTTTCTATTTTAAGAGTTCTTTTGGTGTTTGCACTCCAATTTGCGCACCCTCAGACAAAAGACTGAAGGCTATCGTAAAGGTCCCAACAAAAAGAAAGCATTAATAGCAATGAAAGAAAACGCTGCAAATACACGGTTTTGGCTGCAAATTTAAGTTTCTTTAATAAAATTTGAGTGTTTTTAAAGTTGTCGAGTATTCTGAGTATTGGCCGAGATTTATGCAATGAGACATTTGCACATGCGGAAGACTCCACCCCATCCGACAACTAATGGGACACCATTTGAACAAGTCCTAGCGTATGCACTCAACATGAGGATAAATCTAAAATATTTGTATAGCTTGGAAATCATAAAATTTTATTATGCCGAAAGGCATTTGCACACGCGGAATGCTCCGTCACTTCAGAAAATTACCTAAGCATGGATGCTAGAGATGATTTTAGTAAACCGATATATCAAATTTAGTTTATTAAATTCCATATTAAAAAAATAGTAAAAAAGAAATTCTCAATCAATTGATAAAATCTTACTTTCATTACTACGTCAATCCTTAAAGGGTGGTCCTACATCACATGTTTTCCCTACAATTACTCGAGCTTACAACTAAAAACATGCTTGAAAAGTGCTAGAGGAAGTACACAGTGCATTCTCGTCTAGCACAACATGCCTTTTCGACTTCAAATGCTTAACAACCTTGTGTTCAATTAGTCTTGTGTAAAGTTTCAGATTGCTTCCCCAATTTTGATTTCCCCACCTTCACACGTCCCCACCCTCATACCCCTTCTTCACCCATCTTCCTCTCGCATTGCTCTTTCCCTCCACTTTGACTTCCTCGCACGATAGCTTTCGGCGTTTCCATCGTACACTTCGCATACAAAATATAGCCAATAAAGTTACTAATACAACAATGCAAAATATAGATTTGATACAAAAGAATGTGATCTTCACTATGGTGGGCATGTCTAGCGGGCGAGTCATAGGAATCAGGCATTCATTTTTGACCTACTTGATAACATATGCTCATAATTAATATTCATATAATAAACTACAATTTATTAAGAAATCAAGTAGATGCGTGGCTGAATCTCTGTACCTTTCAATGTTAGTAATTGTTGTCAAAATGAACATATATACAGAACGAAATTGACATGTTGAATTCCATGATATAAAAACATACTGTGAACCCCAACATGGTTGGTGTGAGGAGAGTTGAAGATGGGGGACATATTGCTTCAGTAGTCCTTGTTGTCATCTACCACTGTTGAGGCACAAACCATGGATCGATTCTCTCTCGAAGACAGGTGGGAGGCACAGGGAAAAGCACAAGATCCATGAGCATGTTCTTCGTGAAACCATCGTAATAGGTTTTGAAATCCATGCTATTAATTTCATGATCGTGGATCGGAGAACATCATAATGAGAATCATCGCCCGTCAAAGCAGTAATGCACAAGGGAGCTATCCTCCTCGCTCTGGACCAACAACCTTTCCAGGGGTTTTTCCCTTTCTATAATACCCTTTTTCTCATCAGTGTACAATGAATTAGCATCATTTAACAGGCCATGGATCTTGTGGGTTGCGACGATTTTCTTTGTCTCATGTTTTATCATGTAGTCCAACACCATGTGACGATACACTTCATGCAGTTCTTTGTCACCATCTAGCTATTTTGCCAGAGCTCTTAACATACAGTTTCCATCTTCTTTTATGCCCACAATTCTTAAATCCTTCTGTCCCTTCCTCCTACCCCTCCTCCATCCCTTCCTTCTACCCTTCTCCTCCTTCCTCCTACCCTTCGCCTCCTCCTACCCTTCTCCTCCTTCCCCTCCTCTGTCCCTTCCTCCTCCCCTTCTCCTCCTTCCTCCTCCTCCTCTTCTCTTCCTCCTCAACGTCCACCTCCCCCCTTCCTCCGCCACCTCCTCGCATTTGGGGTTAGAACACTGAATTCTTGATTAAAATTGTGCATATTGAAAGCTTGCAAAAATGACGGATGTCGGCGTATCTCTTGAGATCTCTCTTAGGAAGAAATCTTCCTAAAAGAAATTTCACACTAAACCTTTGTACAGATCCCCAGAAACCGACCCAAATCTCACCAATCAGCCACGGAGATTAATTTCTTGAAAGATATCATTTACGAATGTTTGAAAATTTAAGAAGTCGTGGTCGTGATTGTGAATAAAGTGGGACCCATGCTAATACACAAACGTGGTTTTATGACAGATTTGTACTTGTTCGAAAGCAATAGATGTGTATAGTGGATTTTATAGCCTGGAAACAATTTCAAGACTCATTGGCAATGATCAAATTTGAAGGGCTACTCCAAATTTCATTGTGAAGGGTGTATATTTAACCAACCCTTCCATGATGAAAAGTAATATATATATATATATATATATATATATATATATAGTTACATTTCACATGACAAGAATATATCTACTATATACGTCAAAAAATAAATAATAATTTTTAAATTAACAAATATATTTAAACACAAAAAATTCCCAAAATCCCATCAAATATAAAATCTGACTAGACTTGAGTATTAAGGGTATGTTTCTGGTGTAGGAAGGTATGAAACCAAATAGAACACAAACCACATCTTGAAATCCTTCACTTATAATTCACTCAATTTACACATGTTTGTATAAGTTTTATGAAAATAGGGAAATCCATTTCGAGATATAAATTACAGCCTAGCCAAGACTATCCATTTCACAGACTACACCATGATAATTTTTCATTTAAGAAAAATCAGGTTACAAATCCCCAATACTCATTCGAGATTTGAAAAATCTTATATTTCTCATTTCTTGTCTTGAACATCTCTATTATTGCATATATATATGGGACCTTGAAGGATTTGTTATTTTATTTCGTGTTCATGATTTTGTTTGGGTTTGTACGATTCATTGAGTTCGAGTTGGGATCTGTTTTCATGGCCCACATGTGTATAAAAACCAGCTCGGGATATCATGTGCTCGGATGCTCAGTAGTATGAATTGTTTATCTCACTATATGGGTTGACCTTACTTAATTCGCCACTCTTCCAATTGGGTTTTACATGGCTCATTGTGTATACATTGCATGGCTTGCCTAAGGTAAACACATCATTTCCTTCCACTTTCTATTATAGCTATTAGAACCTTAAAAATTTGTAATCTTTAAAGAAATCATTCAGGTATGTTCTCAAAGTTGTAACTTTATGGTTGATAAATTTTGCCATGGTATCTCAAGCACATTCACGAGATCACTTTGCTTACATGTATGGATAAATATGTGCCCACAACATGAATAAATAATTACATAACAGGATTGATTAACATATACCTGCAAGCATTACATAGTTACTATACATTTATAAAATCTTATAATTTTATAAAGGCTGGTTTTTTGGCATGGCTTCTTTGAGATTGCAATCTTTGACGTAGAAAATAGTAAATGAAAGTCATGAAAGTTTTCCTCCAACAAAGAATGGAGCTTCCAAAGCTACCTTGAGTAACTCGGTGTAGAAACAATGAGGCAGACACAAATGTATAATACATCCAAATTCCTGAATTTGGAGCCATTCCCAAATGTCTCTAAATGGTTTTCCAGACCTTGAAACATATATATTTTTTAATTTTGTCAGGATTCAGTGTAGGGAGCATTTTGGTTGAACTAACACACGTAAATAACTATACATATTTAATAGTAATTCACATGCGTTAGATTGTTGTATGACTACTATATAAATGTAATGTCTCTTGATTTTTTATAGGATCGACTACAACCTGCAATCTTCAAAATAAAAATAATGATTCAGATTTACAAAACAATGAAAATAATGATTTAGATTTACAAAACCTTTACATATACCAACTGATAAACAAGAGGAAACGTAGTCTCTGCAGCCAACAAAACGAATGTCACCAATTGTACAAGTTTGATATGCATGTGTAGGATGGAATTTACACCACTAATGAAGTGCACTTTGATGGCTGCATAGGCTATACAAGTGGCAGAGGTTGTTAAGCTACCTTAAGAATCATATTGTATAAATAAAAGGAGTCACTAATATTATTCATAATCTTATACTTGTGAACTTAAAATGTGTCCTTAGGTCCTTATATACATTTAAAATGAGAATAATTTCCTGCATATATAGATTAGGACAAATTTACCAACTATGATTTTTATCAAATAAATATTAGGACTGATTTAGTACCTATGATTTTTATCAAATAGATATGACATAAAGATGATTTTCTATGTACTTGGCATGGATGATAAAACTATGAAAACCTACCAGAAATGAATACACAAATTTTCAATTACCATAATGACTACATTGTTTAATATTAGAGGCTACAATGAAGTCTACAACACTCTACCTACAGCAAATGATGGGGTCACCAAGAAGAAACGTGAATTTTTTAGAAAAGAAGAAATAAAGAGCATCAAATATGCTTCTAAATGACCTTGGTAATCCACAAGCATCCTCTACGCATTCTCCATGCCACTACATATACCAAAAGAAACAATGTAGACCTCACCATTCCACCCAAAGGTTGGGCATTGAATTCACTATATAATTGTGTTGTAAAAGAAGCATGAATTCACTATAGAATTATGTAGTGAAAAATGTATGGAGTATGACAAAAGAAAACAAATTTTAATAGAATAATTCACCATAATTTTGGGGTAAACGAGTAAATAAATAAGGGAATTATAATAAATAATTAAGGTAATTATTTAGTTAAAGAAGCATGGGAATGGAAAAATAATACTATAAACTTTGAATAGAAAAAATATACCATAGTTTCAAGGTAAATGAGTAAATAAATAAGGGTATGCCTATATTGTATAAAAACTCGTCACCAGAAAATGTAAGTACATGACAGTCGAGTTTCCTGATAACTATGTAATATTAGCAACAATAAATACACCCCAGACATTGGCCTATATAATTATTGGAGAAATAGGTGGAAAGGCAAGGGTCTATTTATTCGTGAGGTTGGTTGCAAAGCTTCAAACCTTAAGAGGTCAAGAAATTGGAACATATATAGGAAAAGAGTGAAGGATAAATTTTAAATCCACTTATATCTGTAAGAGAGCCTCGAGTAGTTTCTGAGGAACCTAAAATTTGAGCTTAAGTTATTTAAATAGAGATCTTTCTCTAATATTTTGAACCCTTTATTTAACATCAGAAACTTTGTGTAATATGAAATTTTGACTCTACATGGCATGAAACATTTTTCTAATCGAATAAATAAATAAACATTGCAAAAATATTTTGATATTCTCACATTGCAATAGGTTATGCTGATTTTGATTTGAAATTCACAACTTCCTTTTGTAGATTTAGAGGTCTTCAAGAAATTTTTGTGTACTTGCACTTGAAAGGAGTGAAGTAATGTTGAGCTTCACGTGGCCATTACTTTCTGGTTGAGGATTGAGACACTTATTTTCTATGTAATTTTTCCCAGCTTTAAATGTCATTTTCATATGTTTAAACCATTCATTTGTCATCCATCATGTACATCTTTTCAACAAACAGGGTAGTATATCGTGATACTATTCAGTTGAAATACTTGGGAACATAGCAATGTGAAAAGACATATTCCATTATTTTTCCTTCTTGTGAATGACACATTTGTCATTGTTAAAGTTATTCACCATTAAGACTATGATGTATGGTGAGGCAACCGTGTCCTTTGTAAATTAAAGAAATTTGTGATTATCATACAACTTGACATTTTTTCACCCATCATTCCTCAGTATACCATAGCTTATGTCTCTTATGCACATGTTGGGTAGGAATCCAGGATTAATCTTGTCTTACATGGTCCTTGAATTCCCTAAGGATAATCGGAAAAACAGATTCAAAAATGTTTTGTATAACAGTTGGTAACTTAATTCAATACATGTAAAAAATTGTTAGCATTCATAAATTGAGGGCAGCTAATAGATAGAGGTAATGATCTATTTTATTACATTGAAGGTGTTAGACAATAGGATCGAGGACTTCTATTCGATTTTCTTGTTTTTGGACCATGAATTAATTTAGTTTAATTTCATTCTTCAAATCAATATCTACCTAAATATGGAAACGATCTCGGTGTGCTTGATCCTCTTTCTTTAACATCTTTTCAATACTCCTTTAAACATGTCCAATATATTCTAATTGATGAAAGGAGTTTTATCGACCCAAACTTGCTCGGTAAAGTTGATTGCCATGCCCAAACATTCTTGGTAAAATTGACTACTGCCTTCAGGAAGCTTTCCCTTGTTCCAAAACATTTGCTTTCGGGAATAGGTCTATCATCCTCGTTGGCGACCTTCACCAACTTCCACCTATCATGGACATACCTCTATTTTCCAACAATTCCTACGAGGCTAACCTATGGAAAGGCTTCACGACAACCATCTCCCTCAATGTAATCTTCAAGCAACATGGTTCCACACAAGCATCATTTTGGAACTTATTACTCAACATTCATACTTCTCTCCCTCTCTTTCAAGATTGGGAGATCCTTCTGTCAGGAACGCATTCCTGCCTTTCTGAACAAGAAATCATTGAGTTCAAAGATGACCCCCATATTTTTGCTAAAAACGACCTGGTCAACAACCACAACCTTCAAATATTAAAGTCCCTTAACTCTCCTATGGCTAGATCAATCCCTCTAACCATCAGACATGATGACTTCAGAGAGGCTGATGATGATCAATTGCGACACAAAGTTGTTTGAATCAACCAAAAATTCATGCTTTCTACAAACTTGTCGGTGGAAATAGGAATTTTCAATAGTGTTATTAGCTATGTCATTGGCATAGTCAACGAATGCTCCTCCGATTCCTCCCGAATTTCTTGTATTTGTTGTCATCAGATTTGATTGATACTCACATCCTCCTTGGGATGCAAACAACCCCTTCCACGTTCTTATACCTCCATTTTCCAAAGGTAATTGAGGACAACTACTTCTTTAAATGGCATGGGCATTTTCAACCCACAAATATCAAGGGCTTACTCTACAGTGAACCACTATTGACATAGGAGGAATATAAAGACAAGGCCTAACCTTCACGACTATATCGTGAGTTCCCTCATTGTCAGCCCTTCGTACCTCTCCTCCTTTTTCATTCAACCGCTATAGAAAAAAGTCCTTTGCACCTCTACTTTAGTCACTCTTAATAGAGGAATCTTGCCTTCAATCCCTTCCTTCATCTCTCCTCTCTTGGACTCATATTTTGTTGCTCATTTCTCATTTCACCATGTTCATCTAGTTATTATATACCCACTGCATTTGTCGTTTTCATCACACACCCCACGTGCGATTCCTAGTTTGTATGCCTTCCTATGGAGATATACATGGGCCAATTAATATTAAATGCATATAGTGAGGTATTTGAATGGGTTTGTTGAGAAGCATGTAGAATATTTTTTTGGTGTAATAGGATGTGAAACTATGTTCTTATCATTAGGAATTTTGTGATGAAGCACTCTAAAATTGTTAGGTATATGTGTGGTAACATGATTAATTTGTATAATAGGTTCATATTTAAATAGTGGGTGATGAGAAGGGGGATAAAATAAATAAATGACCCCATATCTAGTGGTGTATGTGAGAGGCGGTCATAATTTTTTTATTATGCATATGGATTAAAAGAACATTATAAAATTGGATGATTAAAATTAAACCACAACTATAAAGTATTAGAAAAGTGTTACTGAAATTTCTCATATTCTTAAAGTATATTAGTAGAAATGATATCAATTGGAAGAAGGATGGTGGTGATAATAGATATGAAGGATGCCTATTAAATTGATAAGGATCACGAGAAATGAAGAAAGAAGGATGGGCATGTGAGTAGATGATAAGGATTATAAAATGTACATTAAAGAGGGTATTAGAATTAGAGGAACAAGAATAGGATTTTTAAGTTGATGAGAATGAGGATGTTGGGGTCAACGGAATTGATGAGGATAATGTGGTGGATGAAGATGAAATCAAAGGTAATAAGGATGGAAGAATGGTAGGTTGATGATGATGATGATGATGATGATGATTGTAGTCATTTTTGCACCCCACCAAGAACAAGGGAACCTCATGCACGCTAGCCTATCACCCAGCGGCCAGGCACTCACCCGAGGCGTGCGAGAGGGAGTCGAGTCTCTCTTTTATGTGAGTCTAGTGGAAGGCATAGTTCATGATTCTGACTTAGTGATTTAATAGACATGAAGAAGCTATAGAGCTCAGGACGGCTTCTACACCCCTTCAGTCATAATAGAAACAAAGCGCGCAATAGAAATAATAGAACCAAGAAGTTGTAAATCCACAAATATACTTAATCATTCAAGTAAGGTCCATGATTATACAAGATCAAAAGTAGAGTAAAAACATGTAGATAATATAGAAGGAGATCTTAATGTAAACATGATGGTAACCTTATCATATTCATTCATAGTCTTGCTACAAAGTATCATAGAGAGGCAGACCATAGTCATGCACCATATCTAGATTCATACATGTATTCTCACAAAACAAAAATTTCATTCCCCATTTTCCCATTACATCCTTACTGGAATCCTTTACCCATTTTCATCCCATAGTTCTCACAGTAATTCAGAGAGCTCGCTACCTCACTTCTGTCTCTGTTCTTTGCCAAGGGCGCGCATATAAATAGGCATCTGAGCTCTAACAAACTCCTCTGCAGCCTCAGATCTGGCCCCAAGTGTCAAGGTGTGGGTCACCCGGGTGCATGCCTCTCCATGTCATGATTAACTTTTTGGATCTTTCTATCGCAAGGTATATTCCCTCCAGACACCTGTCACCAGCTGGAACCTTATCCAAACGGAACATGTTCTTCATGTGTTCTGATCCCAAAGGCCAAAAATGGCTAAGTCTCGAATTGTTCTTTGTGCGGCGCACGTGACCTAGGTTCTCCAAGAATCCTTTTGAATACTACCTTGCGCGCCTTCACTTGCGCGCTTCCTCTGCCATGCACGCCTACGCGCCTTTAAGATTTGGGAGATATATTAGGGGCCCAACAATGATGATGATGATGATGATGATGATGATGATGATGATGATGATGATGATGATGATGATGATGATGATGACGATGATGACGATGATGATGACGATGACGATGATGATGATGATGATGATGATGATGATGATGATGATGATGATGATGATGATGATGATGTAGCTAGAAGAATATATTGTTCTTGAATTATTGAGAATTGGGTGTAATATATGTTTATGAATAAGCTAATATAATCAAACGAATAAGAATGGATATGTAAGATGAAAATGATGACAATGTTGGAAACACTGATGTAGAAAAAGGAGACTTAGTATCATGACTTAGGAATTTATCAAAGTAAATATGATTCTATTATAGGATCATTAGTCAAGGACATGACAAATTGAAAATAATAATGTCACTAGGAGATACTAAAATAATAAACATGTATTTTGAGAGGGGAAACCATACGGATAAGACATGTGGAAGGTATGGTAAAATCAAAATGGTTTTTTATTATAACAATGGGTGTGTGATATAAATATGATGGGATGTGGAAGTGCACATTTTTGGGGAAATATGCATTATAATATGTAGGAAGTTAATCCATAAATATATATAGAGTGGCATCATGTGGAACCCTAAGAGTTTTGATTTGGATTCCACCGTTAACAAGAATTTCCTAAATAATATTATGCAAGTGGTGGTACTTGTCTCTAAAACGGCCAAACAAAGCATTCCATGAAGAGGGTGGTTTCTTGGGGTGTGGGTGGAATACCTAAAAGATAAATCATAAGGACATCTAATAATATTGTGTAATATGACTGAAAGAGGTTCTAGTAAGTGGTAAATCATCGTTGGGTTTAGGAAACACCTGTAATACATAAAAATATATCATGACTAGAGTTGAGTATCATAGTGGGTGGTACATGATGATGATTGAAATGTATCAGTTGTTGGATATGGGAAATAAAATGGCTTGTTGGAAGGTTAGAGGATGGTATGATTAATGTGCATATGTAATAGTGGAAATTTTTAAATAGCATGTGGATAATGTGAAGGATTATTAACACTAGAAATAAATATATCCTCATGGCCTTGATCCATTACAGGTGGAATCCTTAAGTGTATGGAATTAGTGGATTTGTAGAGTTCAAAAGATACTAGGAGCAAAAAAAAATTCAAATATGTATGTTTAGTCAAGATCCAAGATTTAAAATATTAGGGCATGAATAACTATACACCAAAGGTACGATATAGTTTGAAAGGGACTCATATCAATATTTTTATCTTGTGAAATTCATATAATGGTCTTCATATTAATATTTATTAAAATATGGTTAATGAAGAGAGTGGTGAATTTCTTAAAAGAATGTAGACTACATTACAACATGGAAACATACAAATTAAAGGCATTATTAACAAGAAAAGAGAGGGGAAATGTAACATGAGTGTGTTGTATTGATATATATGGTGACATATATATATATATATATATATATATATATATATATATATATATATATATATATATATATATATATATATATGCACAAATGGTTGTGTGGATCCTTTACACTTATAAATTTATTTTATTCAAGTAGTTGAAAGTGAAGGGGATATGTCATTCTAGGGACCTTCAGATGTATTGATTCAATGTTAATTTGTAGATATGTCATTTTGGGAGATCCACCCCTTGGTTCTTTAATTATAGCCAACATATTTGATCGAATATGTTCGATGAAACATGTTAAGATTTAAAAATACATTAGTGTAATACATGATGAAATTTTGGCATGTATAAGCATATGAAAAGACATCAATAGGTGTTACTGAGAGGAGTAGTGAATGGGACCACTAAATTGAATGAAACAAATGCTAAGCATAGAAAAAACCAAAATCAAAGCATGATAATGAAATGCAATTAGTGATTTTAAGGGTGTTAATAAAAACTTAGTTATGTGAGGTTCGGGTAGGAAAAAAAGGATTGGAAGGTACGAAAATGTGGCCATGTCATTTAGGAGACTAGAAAAGGATAGCTATTTCAGGTCTAGGTCATTTGGATGAGTGGTCTATGGAGGAAGAGATGGTAGTGAGGGGTTAGCGGAAGAAGGATGTAACACCCACAAATTTCTACTCTCAAAACATAATAGAACTAATAATTTAATAGTCAAATTTACGGTAATAATTTTTTTTTAAAAGGGGTTTGCAAGGTTAGACATTTCCACAATTAATAAATTTCTTGGTTAAAGTCTTTCTACACAAGCTTTTGAAAGTTAGAATTTAATTAATAATTAAATATTATTAATTTACTTCCTAAGATATATTTACGGTTTAAAGCATCTACTAAGCTCCATTAGTTTAATTAGTTATCATGCACCAAGATTACTTTATTTTCTAACACAAAGGTTTAATTGTTTTGCCTAGCCACTAAGTGGCCCCATTCACCCCATTACCCATGTATTTTTTAACAAGAAATTTCATTCCCATAAAATATCTCTCACTTAAGTGAGGTAGGTTTTAATTTGGGACATTAGATTGAATCTATCCTATCCCTTAGATTTTGGTTGCCCTAAATATACTTATGAGTTTCATTGTATTTCTATTTGCCCCAAAACAACATCATTTGCTCATTCTTAATTTGCAGGTTTTGGAAGAGGAGAAGGAGGAGAAGCCATGAGAGCAAGAAATGCCACCATGGATAAATTTTCTTGGTTTTAGTTGTAAAAATTTTTCTATTGTAATATTATCATTTATTAATATAGAGATTTCACCATGGATATGTTATTGTTATTTAGTGTAAACATTTTTTTGAGTTCAACAATTGGGGGAAAACCCCATTTCATTAAATCTATGAATTTTACACATTTGGGTGTCTATAAAAGGGGTAGAAAGGCTTAAACAATTAAATTTAATTGATTAGTAGTTGCTTGGAAGTTTCCTTTTGATGGTTTTAAGATTAGATTTCAATTAAATGTCAATATGGGTTTTCACAGATAGGAATTTTAATTTTCCATCAAAATGACTAAATCATCGCCTACGCAATCTAGCGCGCTCTTGACCGTTTGCCTTGCTTGGGGGAGTTTCATCGACCGCCACTGAAAGTTGGGCAGATTTTCAAAATAGGCACTCTTCAAAGGGTGGTAGTTCTGTTCCTCGAGAACATAACCTTCAATACATGTATTTTTCAACAGGTTTTCTACTTAAGTTAGTTTTTAATACAACATTAATTTTAATTAAAGTTTCTTCCATTCATTGGATGCTAGATTGATAATATATCTAGTTTCATAACTCAAATTACATAAACATCAAATCATTCTCTATTCTTTCCTTTGTAATAAAATGTAAAACTAAGTATAACATCAATCGCAATTCATTCTCTTTCGAGATATTGAATTTTTCCAACAAAAACAACAAGGAACTCAACACCACTTCCTTTCAATACATCTTTCTTTTCCAATTGTACATATATATATTGTAACTTTGAATGACATACAAATTTAGGAGAGTTTCATTTCAAGAAAATTATAAAACTTAAGCTTTCTCCTTTCACTACAACCTTACAAATTTGAATAATGAAATATACAAAGCTTTCTTCATTCACTCAATCACTACAACTTGGAATAAATGAAATATTACAAAAATTTATTTCAAGCATACAAAAGTTACAATCTTCCACTCTAAGTGGGAATAATAATATGATAAAATTACAACATAGAGATTCTTCAACAAGGTCAAAACACAAGTCTTCATTTCAATGTCTTCTCCCAACTTTTAGCTTTCAACTTGCATCCATCAACTCTTCAAAACTTAGATCACATTACAAAGAAATGGGGATAGGTGATGCTCTCTACCCAACCTTTAATCCAATAAGAGGAGAAGCCATCCCCTTATTGGCCCCCAAGCCCCAACCAAAGAACAATGGGGAGTATAATGTAACTTTGACAACCTTTACAAAAATGGCTTCAACAAAAATACAACACATTCAAATGGACATACTCAACAATATTTAGAACTCAGTATTGAAAGAGTTTGTGAGAATCGTATCGAAAAATATGCGCATGATGAAGTTGCACTCCGGTGTAATCGTAATGGCTCCAACGTAATCATAAGGAGGAATAGATCAATCAATGGAATAACTTGTATAACAGAACAAAGCTTGCACATAGAGAAAGACAAGTGGATTTTCTTGGCATACTCATAAATGTCAAATGAAGGGATACATATAGGGTGCTAAGTAACCCTAGTGCATGACACACAAGAAAACCCTAAACCTAACCCATGTGAGATGACCCTCCATATGTGAGTGGAGGACACATAGGATCCCACACACCAACACCACCCCTTCATCGAAGGTAAGGTAGGTAGTGACTATGATGAGTAAGACAGAAAAAGAATACACTCCTAAACAAATAAGAAATATGTATCAATGGGGCCTGTAAACTAAAGGCCCGATAAGGTGCCCATGTATAAAAACATCTTCCTAGAAGAAGAAGAAGAGAAATGGGTCCTGACATAAATCCTGATAAGGTACCCATGCACAAAAATAAGTCCCAAGCAGTGAAGGAAAACCTAGTGGGAAAAACATCCACCACAAGAGAAAAAAATACTCTCTAATCTAAGAAAGATGTCAAAGATGAGTCCTGGACAAAGATTATCCTGTAAAGGTACCCATGTATAAAAGGGAAATCTCTTGGAAAGATGAAAAAGAGAGAAGAAGAGGGAGATGAGATGGATGCGGAAGATGCCATGGATAGATATGAACTCTGCAACTCTAAGAAGTCTCCCAGAAGAATGTCGATGATGAGATCCTCTACCTATGGACTAAAGAAGATCCATATGCACGAACTGTGTGTCTGCCCTTAGGAAGGACATAAAATATGTGATGGAAATCTGCCCACTCCATGAAGGAAATCAAAGGTAGTAACATAAATAACTCTGAGTTTGGTCCATGAAAGTGTGACATAGGTCTAACAAGCGAGTGCGAAGGAGCCAAAGGTAATGTCACGAGTGTAGAAATGTTAGAGTATGAAGGGTGAACACGTGTAGAAAGGATTTCCAAGTGATGTGAAGGTAATAAAACATTCCCCACGATAGAAAATGGATCCAAAAACAAGGGTGGATCAATGAAAGTCTCCGAGAAAATTGGAAGTGGTAAGATTCCCATAAGGGACACTCCCAACAAAAGAGATGATGAATTCCTCCGAAATACCTGTAGATGGATGAGGAACCTTTAGTACATCACAAGTTTATTGTATAGGAGACTACTCGATATCGATGAGATGTGGGATGTGTCAATAGTCTGGGAATAGTGAGAGAAGGGGAGAAGAGTCCTTTGTAGTACTCTCAACATCAAAACTGGGTGCACAATCCTCGTCATCAGAAGTAGAACCAAACAAGTTAGTGTAAGTGGAACTATCATCACACGAAGAAATAGAGAAGACAATTGAATCAAAGAAAAGGAGAAGAAAGAGTGGGGTCTAACAAAATATGAGTGAGTACATCTCATATCCAAAGTATCTCCAACTAAATCTCCAACACTTTGTAAAGTTTTTCTATCCCAAAAACGGTCAAGAGAATCAAGCTCGAGTTAGAATATTCTTCACTCGAGTGAGAAGGAACATAGTCATCATCATCACTACTATCGAATCGAAGGACTCAAAAGTATGAGGGTCACGATGAGGAGCATGCTCAACAACATCATCATCTAAGGATTTAGAGTCTGAATCAAAGAACTGAAGAACCTCACTATGTAGAGAAGTAGAAGTTGAATAGGACTTAACGCTTCTCTCAATATCAAGCAACGAACTAGGCATCGAATCAGAAGTAAAGTGGGAAAATGTATACAACCATGAATAGTGATTTTTCTTTCCCTCAGCCACTGTAGTGTCATCATTAAGCTCATGAATACTCACCGAGTTAGGACCGAATTCCACTCGCATTCCTTTACCAAGGTGAGTAATTTGGTAAACCGATAGGAGATTGGTAGAGAGATTAGGAACACTCAACACTTGGTTAAATGTTCCCCAATCTATCTCTATTGATCCACTATTAGAAACTGACACTTTCGTGTTATCACCCAACGTGATTTGGGACATGTCACAAGGTTCAATGTTGGAGAACTCAACATGTAAAGAAGCCATGTGGTGCGAGGCACCGAATCTATAATCCACATCAATGAAGGAGTAACTCAAGCTATGAGGGCCTTCCCTTTCTTCTTATCAGATTTAAACTCTCTTGCAGTAGAAGACTCGACCTTTAGAGCATTTTTTTATAGACTCAAGAACACCTATTTGATTTTTCAAGTAAATGAGTAAGGTGATCAATTTGTTTTCTCATATATAGATGCTCTTTATGACCATATTTCTTGCAATAGGAACACAAATACTTGTCTTTCTATGCTCTAGACTCGAAGTTGAAGTGTTCATGTTAAATTTAGTTTTGGTCTCGGTTTCCTTCTTAGGTTGATCCTTTTCTCTATCTCATTATCGGTCTTTTTCCCTCGCTAGTACTTGCTATAAGGGCATGTGACTTGGACTTGAGAGACCCCATTTGAATGAGTTTGTCCTATTCTCGAATGAGTTGGGATGAAAAACAGTCAAAGGAGGGCATATTCCAATCCTTTCCCAAGGAAACTTTTGTAGCGTAAAAATTTGACATGAAGATGGAGTATTCAGGACCTAACTTAGAAAGAATCAACAAGATCAATTGGGAATATTTCTTCTCTACTTGACATTCCTTTAACAACAATCTAGTGTAGAAAAACTTAGAGAAGAATGCTTGTAGGTTTTCAAAATCACTAGGATTTAACCCTAGTAGTTCATTTTCCAACTCATGTGCTCTCATGTCATCTTGTTTTCCAAAATTCCATCTAACGTTTGTCCACGTAAAATTAGGTGTTTTAGATGACTCAATGTGGAAGAGCAAGTAAGGAGAAACAAACATATAAAGAATACCTAAAGCTTCATCACTACGGTTTAACCACTTAGATTTTTAGGGTCGTGATCTGGTTTTGTCTTAGTTCCCGTGCTGATGTGGAATAATTGTTTACCTCTTAGTTTCATAATTATTTTTGATCTCCATTCAAAAAAATTGAACGGTGTAAGCAAAGGAATTGTATAAGCATCCATTATGAAGAGAGAGAGAGAAGGAATGCGAGAAAAGAAACAGAACCACCTAAGACAATATAATAACCCCTACTTTTGACACGTTATAGTTTAGTGTGTTTAATACAATCAGTCTGAGTGTGCGTCTTGAAACACTTGGTAACTCACCTTGCAATCATTGTAATAACGCGTAAGAGTGGAGACCACAATCGTGTTTCATGGAGTGCAGCAAAGTGACGCCATATAAAAGCACAAATTGTAAAAAATTAGGAAGGAGGTGAAATAAAATCCTGGTTGTGAGAAAAAGTGTCTCACGTTGCAAAGGATACCCCCTTGCCACAAACTATGGTGGATGCGATCACTAGTTGCAAGCAATAATAAGGGTAAAATTCAATGTTTTAAATGAACTCAAGATGAGTCCCGATGATTTTAGAACACCGAGAAAGGCACGTGGAAGATAAAAAAGTGCTCGAGTGTCACTTTGCATACTTGAGCACATGATTTGTAAAAAAATCAACACTAACACCTAAAAATTATTGTTTTGAAACGTCCAATTTAGCTAATTTTAGAGCTATTGGAGTTTTTTTTAAAATGATAAAAAATGTTAATTAAAAGATGATTTTAAATATTTTATCTAATCATAAATGATAGTTAGATTTGAAATTAATAAAACTAGATTTAATATAATTAAATCTAATTAATTTCAAATAATTAAGATCTAATGAAAAATTAAATCCTAATTAAATATTTTAATACTTTCCTTTTTAAAAGAAATCAAATTTAAATTGTTTCCCACTTACAATTTAAAATTTTCATTAAGATCTCTTAAAATCTATTCAAAGAAACTAACTAAGATATATTAAGATTGAAAAAAGCTTACATTTTAAAAGGAGATTTAAAAAATATTACCATTTTTTCTTAATAGAAAGAGATTTAAAAAATCTTATTGTTTGTTATTAAAACATACCATTTGGCGATCCAAGCACAGAAATCTATGGGAGGATCTCGAGTTATGTGGAGGACACCATTGCGGAAGAGGAAAAACCAATGGCCGAGGGAAACATGATGGGCTCGGCGTGGGTCTCAATATTGTTGAGGGAGAGATCGGGCGAGAGGTCGAGTAGGGTAGACGTGGGCATAGTAGAGCAAACCGGACCACGGGAAGAGCAGGGAGGCAGTGACCATGGCAGGCGGGAATGACTCTCCAAAAACACATGCACAAAATGACTCACCAGAGGCCAAGGAACTCAGCCAAGTTAAAAAACCACACACCAGAACACAAGATTGCAGGTCGAGCGGCTATCCAAAGCCAAGGGGAATGAGGCTTGTGGTGCAATGTCAAAAAAAAAAATCATTTCCTTGCGCACAGAAAAAATGCACCCATAGTAACTCAAACGAGTGGGAAAACTAAATAGAGGAGAATCTCACAGGTGTTGAAGGAGCTCTCATGTAGCTTGGATTGGAGAGGAGATTGCTTGGTGGAGAGAGCTTGGGAATGAGCATCAAAAACCAAAACTTCAAACTGAAATGTTGACTTCTATCTCTGCGAAAAACCATGCAAAAACCAAAGATGACAAAAAAACATAGATCTAAAGAAAATTTCTAGTTTAATAAAAATTAAAAAACTAGAAAAAGGAACCTCTATTTTAGCTGATCTACCAATTTATCCACAGCTAGCTAAATGTAGCTATAAAACCCCTGAAAACTCAAGGAGATCTACACATGCACGAAGAACACAACAAAACTGAAAACTTTCCAATAACAGTTTTGTTAAGAACGTTAGCAATAAAATTCTAGAATATAATGATAAAAAAAAAAACTTGCACGAGGAGTAAAATAATGTAACCAAGAGTAATCACAACTCAAATGACGAATGCATGTTTACCCGATCTCACTTGCCTATTAATGTTGTTGGGCTTTGATTGGGTGTATACCGGTGCCATTATGCGGGAGGGTGTCGGTGTAGAAGTTTTTAAACATGATGAGATCCCTCTCCACCATTAGTTTGAGCTTGTGGTGTGATGGTAAATTGTGTAGCTACGATACCATGTACGATTTGCCATCACACCAAAAGTTTGAGCTTTTGTGTGACAACAAGTCATGCGGATCTCGATACCATGAAATATTTTGTGAGAATCGTATCAAAAACTATGCACCACGATGAAGTTGCACTCCATTGGAATCGTAATGGCTCCAACGTAACCACAAGAGGAATCGATCAATCAATGGAAGAACTTGCATAATAGAACAAAGTTTGTAGATAAAGAAATACAATGGAGTGTCTTGGCATACTCATAAATGTCAAATGAAGGATACATATAGGGTGTTGAGTAACCATAGTGCATAACACACAAGAAAACCCTAAACATAACCCATGTGAGATGACCCTCCATATGTGCATGGAGGACACATAGGATCCCACACACCAACATTTCTCAATCAACACATAATATTGATATCAAGCCAAAAGGAGAAAGGAATATGGTAACCACCTAATTTTCCTCCCAACTGAAGTAGGATTTCATCAAAATCCTCCATGTGCATAATACAACAAATACATCCTTATCTCTCCCCTTACAAATATGCAAAAATATTTCCATGTTTTCCTTTTCACTCCCCATACGTGAAACTCGCAATCACACTCCCTCCAAAATTCATGCCTCACATCTCCCTTTTCCCTCCCCAATGGTTCCATACTTCTATCTCCCACACCCTTCTTAAGGCAAACTACCCAACCAAAAAAACCACATTCACAACACTCATACAATATTCAACAAGCACAATTTTTACATCCAAATGCATAAATAAAAGAATGACAAGTGGAGAGCCTACCTCTCCATCAAGCTTCCAAGAGTCTTCACTCCAACAAGATTTTAACACCTTCAAGCCAAGCACAATCCAAATTGCAACTCCAACAAGCTCCCAATTCCAAAAGTGCAAGAGAGAAAATAAAACAAGTAACCCAAAATCCTTCAAATTCAATCAATAAATAGAAATGGGATGTGAGGATGATGAGGTGGCTCCATGTAGGATGTCACTTCATCACTCCTCCATTCCAACACACAAGTCAAACACCAATCCCTAAAATAATAAATGAACATGTAAGACTTATGACATGCTCACATGACACTCCAACTTACACACCATGCTTATCAAGGACAAATTAATTGTGGTGAGTAACAAGTGCACATATTTACCCCCTTTTACACTCCAAAAAGCATAAATAAGCCTAAAATTTACTTCCCATACCATAGGTATGGTTTTTGATGAATTTAAGAGGCATGTGACAAGCTTAGCTTGTCCCATAAGCCTCCAAAAAATCCTCCCAAGTCAAAATACGAATTTTGAAGTTGGGAAAGAGTATACAACACAAAATCCAAAACAAATCTAATTTACATCCATAATATTTCAAGGACCATCTACCCTCATAATTATCCAATTGTCACATCCTTATTTTAGTTAACAAATTAAGTTGGATTAGCTAATTAAGACACATTAATAATTGTTAATAAAGTGACTAAAATTTCCCAATAATTAAATACACATAACACAAAATTAAAAGAAGGGAAAAAATTACACCCCATGGCCACACATGTGAGGTCACCCCCCATGGGAAACCTCCTAACTAGGCATGCAATAAAACATCATAAACATTGAACAAAAGTTGTAAAATCTGCCATGTTGCAAAACACCCAACATTCTTCTGTGGTGGTTGGTCCCCTATCCCCTTTCGATGTATGATATAATATCCTTGAAAACACAAAAAATACCTCTTTAGCCTCACGGCCGTATCAACAACATCGAGAAATAATAAATACATAGAAATCAATAATCGTCATCTAAAATTAAGTAATTCTATCATCTATCAACATATCAAATAATTTGATTCTAACATCCATGAGATCATAATTCTACTCAGAACATCTAGAGTATAATGTGTCAGTATAAAATCCAAATAATTCAAATCAACATATATCGAACTATCTACTAGTGTCATCTAGTGTATCATAATCAAAATGTGATTCATAACATATCGATAGTCCAAATATATGTATAGTCTATCAACTACTGCTCAAAATCTAATAATCAAAATATCTAAGTATCAATCCAACAGTAATATCATCATAATAAAAATAGTGTCAAAGAGGTTTAGGCACTACAAAGGGTAGTATACACAAAAATTGGGGTTAGTCACAAAGGTGACCGAGTTAAACCAAGAAAAGAGGTGAATATAAAACCAAGATATGTTATGCAAAGTATACTTAGAAGAGTGATGTGAGAGGATAGTGTTAGGAAAGTGGTGTGGTGGGTATTAGGTCAGCTTGTGGGTTCCAATTTGATCACTTGTATGATTGAGGGAGGGTTTGAAATGACTAGAGGAGTGCTAGGTGGTGAGGGAAGCTAAACTATAAGGAAATTTTGTAATGTAAAAATGATGACAAGAGGTGATAAAATAAATTTGATAGGTGGGTGTGTGATGGTTAGGTACGATACATATTTCACAATAAGGGATGTGGTTAAGTCACATAAGGAAAAACCCATGTGTGTGGTTGAGCTTAGTAGATTAGATGTTATATAACTACGAGTGATGTGAAGGGAGGTGGATTGAGTATGGTGGATGGCCAATAGTGTACTATGTAATTGTGAAATATATAATACTTGAGTAAGCAAGTTAGGGTGATTGAAATACAACAACTTGCTTTGATGGAGTGATATTAAGATCACCCTAACAACCATTAAAGTTCATGACTAGTTTCTAGATGTGGAAGGTGAATGGTGCAAGGCATAGGGATGAATAGTGAAAATTTTATTGACACAAGGTGAAGATAATATAGATTCACATGGGAGGCTATTAGGGTAATGGAGGTGTGGTAGGTGGATTGATAGTTGCACATAGGTGGATAATTTTTGATATGTTGGAGAAGGAACAACAAATAGATATGATGAAGCTAAATTTTAGAGTGAAGGTTTGGATGGGTTTCTCATGTGGCATAATGAAAATGAGTGCAAAAAATCATTTAAGGGATGGGGACATGGGCAACGAGGTTGATGGTTATAAGAAACAGTGGGAAAAATATAGTAGGAGAGAAATAGTGACTTGGGAGGTTACATAGGCGACTAGGAAAGTTGTGGTGGGTCACTATGTGACTCTAATATACAATCAGTGGTGGGTGCGAAAAAAATTTAGTAGATATGGTGGTGATGGGAGTGGGTATAGATTCAATATTTGGCACGATAGGTCACATGGGTGATTAGGATGTTAAATATATATGAAGCATGCATTAGTAGAATACAACTAGGTTGGTGTCGGGTTATTTGAGGAGTGACACATAAGATAGAATGAGTGGGTCACATGAAAAAACTAGTGAATATATGTAGTGCCCATTCCTCTTTGACACTTATCATATTTTTATTTTGATTACTATAGATTATAGACATGGACTTTACTATGTTATTTTTGTTTAGAATGATGATCTAGATGATAGAGATGTTTTGATTATACATTTATTATTAGACGTATGGATCGACATTATGTATTGATGATGATGATGTGTTGACTTTACAGCTTATATAGATATATACCGACATTACGAATCTAAGTTGTATTGACTATGTTTTGGTGTTTGAACTAATCTTGCGATCTCATTGATATTGATGAAATGGTAGAATTGAGATGTTTTTGAAATGATAAAAAAATGATAGCATTTCTTATCTTGGATGATGACTTCGTGATATGATGATGTTTATTGATGGATGTGCATGTATTTTATTATTGATGTATTTGATGCAGCCATGAGGCCGAAGGAGGTATTATTTGATTTTTGTAGGTGATTATATCACAACAAACAAAAGGGGGATAGGAGACCAACCATAGTGGAATATTGGATGGATACAATGAAGGTCACCATGGCATCTTTATGTTTATTTTTATTATTGTGTGTTGTTATATTGTTAGGAGGTCCCCATGGGGGGATGACCTCAAATTGTGACCATGGGCTATGTGTGTTTCCCCTTTCCTTTTTATTATGTTGTGAGTATGTGCTTTATTTTAGTAATGTGATTCACTTTATTATTGTTAGTTAATGTGCTCTATTTAAGCTAATTAATCTTGTTAATTAAAGTAATTTGAGATGTGACCAAGGGGTATTTAATTTTGGTAGATTTTCCTTGATTTTATTTTAGATTTGAAAGGATTTTTATTGGTTTAAGTGTTTTGTACTCAACCTTGCATGTAAAATTCGGATTTTGGCTTAAGGGCCATTTTTTGAGGCTTTTGGGACAAGTTAAGCTTGTCCCACACCTCTTAAATTCATCTACCAACTATACCTATGGGTTAAGAGGTCAAAAATAGACCATATTATGTGATTTGTAAGGTAAAAGGTGATATTTATTGCACTTTCTTACATGAGTTTTTTATTGTGTCCTTTAGAGGTGTGGGTAAGAGTTTGTGTGTGTAAGAGGTTTATCATTTCCTAAACAAATAATTTATTAAGCTTGGGTTTTATGTTTTACTTGGTGAGGTGGAGTTGAGGAGAAGTGATGTGGCATCCTACATGGTGCAACCTCACCCTCTCCTCTTTTCTATATATGCTGAGTTAATTTCATGGTTTTGGGGTTACTTCATTTTGTTGTGCATGGCTATTTTGGATTTTTTTCTTGATTTGCTTACTTGGGAGTCTTGAATCTTACTTGTATTTGGGATTGATCTTGGAATGAGCTTAGATTTGTGATTTTGTATCAATTTACTCGCAATGACAAGGTAAGAACTTCACCCATGCAATTTATTTTTATATGTGTGTGAGTATGTAAATAAATGAATGTTGTGTGTGCATATTTTTGGGCTTGGGTAGTATGGCCTTAAGTATGGTGTAGGAGAAGGTTTATGGGGATATTTTGAAGGGAGGCATAAGAGATTGTGGGAGGCATAAGAAAAATTGAGGAGGCATAAGAGTCTTTTTTTGGGTGTGTTTTGTGTTTTGGAGGCTTCAAGGTGGGAACCTAATCCCACTGGGAAGCATAAGTGATTTCCCATAGTTCCTTGTGTAACATCGACTATTTTAGACACACAAGACAACATAGAAAAATATAGGATAACTTTTTTGACTTTTTTTGAAGTATAGAATGACATTATAGGTGGTCACAAAGGTTACAACTAACTCTTCGAACAACTTGACACAACGATGACCACAAAGGCAACATGGAAACATCCAACACCCATCAAGGACAGTTCACTTTTCTCTTTGACAAGGCACCATGAAACAACCCAACCACAATACATAGTCACAGTTGAGTACACCCCACATGTAAAAAATCCTTTAAGGTTATGTATTTACTAAAATGTCTTACAAGACCTGACTTTACGATCTAGAAGATTCAGGTTTGATTCGAGCATTTCTTCTTACAAAGGTGAACTTATTTCTTTTATACTATTGACTAATTAGCTTGAGGACAAGTTTTCTGAATGAGGTTCATCTAAAGATTGGAACTGGCTAAATTCACTTGATCAAAAGGGACACCTTCCATCTCTCACAAGGTTTCTTATTCATACCCAAGCTATTGAATCTTGATTCAGACCTCCATTGCACAAGGTGACGAGCGTAAGCTCCAACTGAAGTGGAGTTCCATTAAGGTTCGAAACTACAACCTCCTTGTGCAAGGATCAACAATTAACCATGCTTAAGAGAAGATTACAAAGTACTATGGAAAGGTTAGAGTGAGAAGGTCAATTTATTTCATCATCATGATCTCTTTAGTTATTAACCGGTCTTTTAATGAGACTTAAGAGTTCAAATGGATTTGGGTAAAAGCTTCATTTAGCATTCTCTTGATTAGGTTCAACAAAGGATACACATGGGGTTCCCAAAATGGAAGCACTAGACTTAATGTGTTCTTAATCAAACTCCCCTACTAACTAAGATCTAACTATATCCCCAAAAGCCAACAATGAAATTACTTTTAGAAATAATTAACGTTTCACAACAAAGAGGATAAAGTTTAATCCGTAGCTTAGGGTTAGTGAGGGTGGATTCTTTTACACCAGTAGATAACTCCTTTCTTTCCAATTAAATACTCTTAATTTTATCTACAAAAACACAACTTCATTATTATCTTATTTATTTATTCATCTATGTATTCATTTTATTTCATTTTTTATTAACTTTAGAAAAAGGATTACCAACCCACTAAAATATACCTAGAATTGCACTGATGCCAAGACCATGGGAGGGTTATTATACCAAAAAGTTTTATGACTCGAAAGAAGAAATTACCATTACTTATCGAGAAAACTAAACACGAGTACAACAATTCTATTCAACACGGCACACAAACCAAGGGTGTCAAAAGATTCGATTGAACATTGACTGAGAACAAGAAAGTGACACAATTGGTCAAGTCACACTACAAAATTTTCATGATTGTTATAATATAAAAAAATACACATAACAAGGTGATGATCGAGTTTTATTCCTCACAAAAATAATTACAATTTTTGCTACAAAAGGATAAGACAACCTTATTTCAAAAATACCAAAAATCCAAGGCAAGAGGCCTTCCAAACTCCTTTACAAGCACCATTCCAAGATTTACAACACATTAGACATTCATACAAGGAAATTCATAAATCAAACTGATGAAACATTTACAAATATTTCCTTTATCTACTCACAAAATCCATCTGCACAAGTATTAACTTGAGTCAATTTGCGAGAACTGAGCATGATAAGACTACCCATTGCAACAATAAGCTAACATTTAACAATATCATGAAAAGAACGTTCTATTTCAAGAATGGATCAAAGCACAAACCACTAATCAAAATCCTTCACACAAGATAAAATATTTACACTAGCCAACAAGGAGGAAGCCAAATATTCCAGTAAGAACAATATCTCAACTAATCAAGGCAAGACCTTATAGGTTAGAAACAAAAGGTCAAGAGTATTGGGATTTCAATCATGTAATCCTATAGATTACATGATTGAAATCTAATACTCAATCCATCCATCTCAAAAATAAAAACTTGAGAAGTCAAAACATACTAGTTATGATCATAGACGTGAAACAATAAAGGTTATTCAATCCTTCCAGGAGGGAGGTTTCATAGAAATATGGGTTCGTAACCCTCCTTAAAAAAAAAAAAACCATAGTTTCAGTCTTAAACAAGAAGTCTACCACCCTCTCTTCTACAGGATCTCTAAAATTAATACTTGTTAACAAAATCGAAACCAATCTTCAAATGTATTTAGATGTGTCACAAGAGGCCATTATTCTAACAACAAACCCCATCATAATTGTCAACTTATCTAAATAATATAAAATAAAAGTAACCCAAATGTCATTAATAATTTTTAACAATTTTCCGACATAGTCCATCAATGTATTTATATAGCTAAATTCCATTCGTAACCTCTTGACTACCCTCATAACGTATCATCAAATGGCATACGTTAACAAGAGTCCTATTTAAATAATGACTACATCATCCCAAACACATTTCAAATCCTAAATCCAACATAGAGTTTTGGTCATAAAATTATGACCATTAATAATACGTTGACTATCGATTCACATATTATCAATAACCTCTCAATAAGGAATAATTCGACCAAGTTAAGGTAAGAGTAATTATAATAGGGCCAGGGTTATGAATCTCCCCTTCCAAAGACATCAATCCACTCTAATAGAGGAGACCACTCAATGTAGAGAATGTCGTAGTACCCGTCGATCCAAAGTAGTTCCCAAAAATAAATATGACATCACATTCAAGATTGGAAACTTAGAAAAGTTCTAGAATGGAAATATTAATTGATCATAGAGGCCACAATATCATATACGTTACATGATGTAAATTATAATGTACCTACAACCAGTCTAGAGATTCAGGTATACAAACATATGAAATGAAAACCTCAAAAGAATAAGCATATTGACAGATCTTCCCAAATGATTATGGGTTTAGATCGTAGTAACTATCTCTCAGGGTAGAGATAAGGGTTCATAAATATCCCCAAAAGTATCATAATAGAGATATGGGATGAAATCCAAAACCCACGCCATGTAAAAAGGAAAATACCTCAGAGGAACACCAAAATAATGAGGTATGATTTCAGGGATAAAGCACTTGGGTTCCTAATTCCTATAATCCACGCTTATGCATATAACTAGTGACTAGTGACTAGCAATTCACCACAGAGGTGGAGATAACAAAGTAGTAAATAGTAATACATGACAAGGTTTGATACCTTTCTTTTAAATAGTTAGAATACATGCATTTAAATACCATTAAAGCATAAACACAACCCAGAAAAGTACTAAATTTTAGGAGTCATTTACAGATGGCATAATTACCTCCAAAGGGAATAAAATACAAGATTCCTTTTGATAAAAACTAGATTCACTCAAAATGTCATTGCCACGCATGAATAGAACTAATATATAACTATTTCAAGCAAAACAATAAGAGCTATTAATACTATTTACATTTTGTCTCATTGTGTCCAAGATTTTACCAACATTCTAAGAAGCTATGCATTTGTATCATCAAAACCCATTACCAATTCGCCCTATGGGAAGGTGAGTGCAAGAATACTTGAGTCATATAATACTTCTCACAACTAATAAATGTAAAGAGTAAAAATCTGCAATGCCCCTTTTCTTCTCCTTTTTTTGCAAGCAAGCCATTCAAAACCAAAGATTTAGGAGAAGAAATAGAGGGAACAACCAAGACACTCAAGGTGATTATAAACATTAACGAATCCCATTCTAGATGCCATTTCAGGAAAAAGAACCATTCATTTCATGGAATTATAAAAGATAGCAAAAACATTACGATGGTTAGAATTATCATGCGTGAAGTGCATTTTCCCAAGTCACACACACATGGCAGAGACATGAGATTTATGGACATCCACATGTCAATAACCTCCATGCTTGACACAAGTAGGAAGGAGAATCTAGGTTAGAAGACTTTATACCATCATGTCGTAAATGATTAGGGAGTCAAATGATTAATACCCACAACCCATACAGCTCTCCCTCCAACTCTATGCGGCCGAAACATTTGAGATAGAGCAGGCCAAACAAGGAAACACTTTGGAGCCAAGTTATTTGTTGAACCAACCCTTACAAGGTAAGCGGCCACAAAACTTTGTGTGAGAAGATCATAGAAACAACCAAAACCAATAATGCGGTATGCTTTCCCAAGGTGCACAGACCCAAAAACATGTCCGACACCTCCCATCAATATACATTGAAGATACTAAATGAAAGGCTGGAATTTCCACCAAACTTCAACTAATAACCAAGTTTTTAGCAAAGTGAGGCAAGGAAAATAACGCCCAATAGAGGATATGAAAAAAGTAATGTTTTCTTTTTGTTGATTGAATCACAAAAATGTACATGTCCAAGTCATAATAACATCCACCTTCCATATGTACATTGAGGTGTGAATCAACACGTATTTAATACATTATTATATGTGAAGCATATTTCTTCGAAAAATGTGGTTTTATGATGAAATATGCATGTTATAGAAGGTACTAAATTCTACCATATGTTTAATATCAATGCTACTTGATTGATTTTACTTTTTATATGATGTTATCTAGTTTCAAAAAAAATGTGGAACAAGCCAACCCGAGAAGATTAAATTGCATACATACGGGAAAGTTGGAGGGAGCAAGAATCAAATTCTCCATTAATTTAAACGATTAAAACAACATGCAAGCAGGCCTAAACGACCAAGGGGAGAAAACTAGAGGTTGACGTTAGAAGTGAACATAGATCAATGACCAACCATGGCACCATGATGGGGTGATCCCTTCTTTAGCACGGAACAAGGATCGAGTCTACAAGAGCGATCAACACGATACAACAAAATAACATAGGGATAATTAATATTAATATCGATAACAATTGGAAATAAAATAAAAATAAAAATAATCACCGATCGAAAAATAAATTAATAGTATCATTATTATCATTTTATTATTATTAATTTTACAACTTAAAAATAATTATTATTCATATTAATAATGACCGACAATCAAGCTCGACAATTCGAGAACATGATTTTCCTTTAATAGGAAAATCGTAAAGGACATTGCGGGGGCCAACAATTGGAAACATCGACAATGACACAAGAAGGAGCGATGAAGAGGAGGATGTTAATAATTTTCTACGACAAGGGCGAAGTCAACTAATGGTCAGCGGAGAAAATACACAACCTCCCCATGCTTATCAACGAGGTCATCGGGCGAGAGCTGAGGTAATCGCTTGTCAGGCAGGGCATTACATTTTCCTCCCCTTAAGAAATCATCATCCTCAATGTGACACAACATTGAAGGAAGGAAAGGCGGTAAGCATCAAGGAACAGATAAAGGTGAAAGTGCACCCTATGCTTAAAATTTTAGTCATTAAATCATAGCCATGGGGTAGCCTTAGAAACATTTTGGCAAAATTTTAACTTTCAAAGTTTTGTGAAGATTGGTAGTTTTCTCTTACTTCATTATTTAATTAGACTCTTTCCATTTACATTATTCTTAACTCAGGTTCTTTTAAAATCTCATTGTTGTAGAATTTTATTTTATTCATTCTTGTGGGTGCCCAACATGAACTACAATCACAACACCCTACCAGGGTCATACACAATAGTAAGGATTCACAAGCGTAATTTTACATACTTTCATGATGGTACCACACCACAAGAGCTTAACCAAATATGGAAGATCAAAGACATGGTCCACATAACATAGTGATTTTCACACATCTATGACTGACATACCATACTCGAACACAAGTGTACTACAACAACCAGAAATTTCCACAGTTGAAGATTTCAAATAACTTTCAGAACAATAGCTATAGGTATATAGTTTCAATAAGCACATTAACGCCATATCCACAACATCACAAAACATACCAAACTAAAATTAGTAACACATACATCATAACACCATAACCAAAACATCATAAGAACTTTGCATACCTCCTAAAGCATCAATCACACTCACACACACACACACACACACACACACACACACACACACACACACACACACACACACACACACACACACACACAAATCTCTTATGCCTCCCTCAAGTCTCTTATGCCTCCCTCAAGTCTCTTATGCCTCCCTCAATAAGTAATAAATAAATGAATTTCCTTTTCTCTCCCCAAAGAGGTTATTTTCCTATGTCCCTAGGCACATAGAGTCCAGGACACTCCTAACCCAAGTGACATAATAACTTGTGTTCCAACAATCCGTTAGTTATCTATAACTCCTTGGGGTGTACCCCATACAATGATGAAGCGGTTCCATAGGTCCAACCATTCCATGGTCCATCACATGTCCCTATTCCACACATGATGACAATAGAACCAACATAGCAATCCAATTCAAATGCCAAGTGGCAAGGTACAAGCCTTGGGCAAGGTGGTAAAATCTTAAAATTTTAAAATAAGATCCAAATCCAAGCAAAAAAAATGGCCAAATAGCCATAGTTAGTGCAAAAATCCACATGTTAGTACCATAAACCAAGGAAATTCCCAAAATATAAAACATTACAATCAAGAAAATTGTTGGTCCTTATAAAAATTAAAATAAAAAGTTCAATTTACGAATAAAATGCACATATAAGAATAACACATTATGATGACTATGTGGCCTTATTTGGCCACCCAGGGGTACTCAACGAGTTACTAGCACTTAGAACATTGAGCCTCAACTCGTAAAATAACATATCAATAGTACAACTATCATCATCTCTATCTGAATCATCCCGCCACCACTTCGACAAGGCTAAACACAGTCATAGTTACACTGAGGTTGCATCCATACAATAACCACAAGGAGAGAGAAAGAAAGGAGCACGAGTTCTTCATCTACTGATCACAAGTTGAGTTATTGGCCCATGGTGTCCATTCCCTCACTCCAAACATACACTTTTACTGATTTCCCTCAAGGTCGGTTAGCGTAATGTTCACAACATAATATTCAACTACATAACTAACAAAATTTTGGTTCACACACAATAACCATAGCGTCTTATGCATGGTACCGATACGATGTATATTACATACATTAAATTCATGGTTTACAACACACCACATCACCACATACAACACCCAAGGTGCAATCATTGTATGATAGGGATCATATACCCACCATATGTCCCTAAATCACGACATGAATCCTTACATATCACATGAATTACAATTATGATGAGCATAATTAAAACATACATTCAATTACCATATAACATGGGGATACACACATTTCTATACAGATGATAATGACATCATTAAGAAAACCAGTTCACTACTTCCATTGAATTAGATATTTCAAGCCTTGTTTGGAGAAGTTTCAATCTTTAATATTGTTATTTTTGTGTTTGTGTGTGTGTTGAAATATTTTTGGCATGTGTGTTGTAATATGGAAGCATTTGTGAAATTTTCCATTGGTTGTATCCATTTTTTAATGCTTTGTGGTTGGGGCTCGGGAGCCAATGAGGAGGATAGCTTCTTCTCCTCATTGGATTATTGGTTGGGTAGAGAGCGGTGCATGCTCCCCCCTTTTTGTTGTTGTACTTGAAGTTGAAGAAAATGGTGGAGCTCAAGTTGAATATTTGGATGTAGATTATTTGGTAGAAGACAATAAGGGGACCGTACATTTGTAAAAAGTTGCCATATTGTTTCCACTTAGAGTGGAAGGCTTGTCATTCTTACATTTTAAAAGAAATCCTTGTAAATTACATTTATCAAGTTACACTGTTGTAATTGAAAGGAATAAACTTAAGTTGTATTTTTGGTTGGAAATGAAAATTTCTAAATTTTAGACTTTATTCAAGTTGTGATTTGTATTCTTATGAAGGAATGACAATATTGTAAGGAAAGTGTTGTAGAGTTCCTTGGTTTTATTGTTTGCAAGCTTGAAATAAATAAAAAAGAGTTTATTTAAGTGTGTTATATCTTATTCTTCTCTCCAAAATTTATATGTGAAAAAAATGATTTAGAGTTGATGTTATACTCAAAATTTTACATTTTATTTCAAAGGAAAGATGCTACAAATTTAATGTTTTAATCAAAGAAATGAATTGGATGCTCTTCATAGTTGTTTTCTGTCTTAAAATAGTTTATAAAACTTTGTTCTTGATATATATAAAGATATATATTCTTATATATATCCATTTTTATAGTATTCTTCCTTCCACGTTGACCAATGCAGGTCTTCTTAACCGCGTCGGTAGACGTTGTACTGACATCGGTCACTAGATATTGTTATAGTTTTGGAAAATTTAACTTCTAGCTTAAGTTACTCGATTTGATACTTAGAACACAGTGCACAACAACTGTAGATATCTTCCTCATCTATTTGAGATTCATTTATAAGAGTATGAATGAAAATATATAAATTTGTGCTTGTGTTTCGAAAAATATCAAATATAAAGTAATTGGCATCGGCGACTATCTGATCGGTGTCGACATTCCTATGACTAAAAGCTGATCACTAGAAACTATATGCAAAACACACTTTCCACTTTAAACTTAGAAACTTTTACATTCTGAACAAACCAGAGAATTCACAGACTGTGATAAACTATAAATAACCCAGGAATGTATACAGATGGATATATCTAAGGATATATTCATTTGTATACATTGGTTATAAAATTTTCCATATTTTTTGGAACCGACACCGAGTAGTGGAACCAATGTCGGTAATCCAATGCGTACCATGGCCAGAGTGACCTCCACTTGGCACTGTGTGCGAAAATAGTTTATAAAAAAACATGTTTTTGATCAAACCAACAACTTAATAGTATATATTTGGAACTCCGAATGAATATCTAACCACATAATGAGTATATATACATGTATATACATATATACAAGCATGTATATATGTATATGAGTGTATATCCTCATAGATCTAATGGAATGAGGGTTTTCCCAAATAATGAACTCAAAGAATGTAAATAACCAAATAGTAAAACTAGATTCATGGTGGAATCTCTACAATAAACAAACCCATGAATAAACTAAACTAAATGAAGAGAAGAATGGAGGAATATTTCCCCATTTGAAAACTAGATCCAAATAAATTCCTCCATGGTTTCACCTCTTTTCTTATGGCTTCCACTCCTCAAGCCTTTAAAATTAAAATGGAGCAAATGAATGAGTTAGAGTAAAATAATGAATAAGAAGACCCCATAAGGATGTTTAGGGTTCATTTGAAAATACCTAGATCTAAGGGTGTATATCCATTTAATCTAAGGGTTGAGGATCAACCCTACACATTTCAAGTTGTGACACTTTATGGGGTTGGGTAATTTTAAAAGTATGGGAATATATGTTTTAATTAAATGTATGTGTAATTTTTAATGGGACCACTTAGGGCCATAGTGTTTTAAGTTAAAATTTAACCCTCTTATTATGATTTAGTAAATAATTAAATGAAAGTAAAACTATAGTAACTAAATAATGGTATGGTGGATGGAAATTATAGCTAATGACTTAAGGGGATTAATTTAACCAAGGGTATATGTATAAGTGTGGAGTATGGATATTAGTTGCCTAAAGGAATTAAAATTAGACTAAGAAAGCAATTTATGGATGGATTGCTAGAAGATTTTAACTAGAAATAAATTTAGAAATAGATTAATAATATTTAATAATTCATCTAGGATCGATCAACCTAATGTAATGAAAACAATTATTGGTAGGTGTTAATTAAATGTAATCTAGGGTTTAACACCTTTATGACCCTTTTAAACAAAAAACAAAATTTCTGTAATTTCCTAAGCAATTATTTAAGATTTAATGTGGTTTGGAACATCGAAATTGTGGGTGTGACAATATATTTAAGTATTTATATCACATGGTAATTTAGTTCAGGGAAAGGTAGGTGAGATGGAGATGGGGATTACATATTACACAAATGATCTCGATGAGCCGAAGGTGGTGAGGAGATGTATACTAATAGTGTTAGATAGGTTACAAGGAAAATTTAGAAATAGACTAGAGTACACTAAGGAGGATGTGTAATGGGAATATATGATTATAAGAATATATTGGAGAGGATGTGAAGGTGATGCATGGGGTAAAATGATGGGTGAGGTACAGGTGGAATATTAGTCATATGGGAAACCAGAGAAGCCACAAGTGGTAGAGGTCGCAAAATGAAAGTGAATTACATGGGATATAGATAGTTGTTGATGTGTAGAGAGGTGTTTATAGAGCAAAAATAAGGTATACATATGGACTGGAAGAGAAGTGAAAGAAGTGGTGTAGAACTAGGTCACATATGTGAGAGAGATATAACTCACGTTGTGTGGATGGTATGGAAAAGGATTGAGGTGATATGGAAATTTTCTCACGACAATTTTTTTATGGAAATTCAATATGCTTTATGAGTTAAGAGGGTGACTAATAAAGGATGGGATGATAGGATACTGTGTGTAGATGGTTGGTTGACTTACCATGAGGTGCAGTAGGTATGCCTAAAGGAATTGAAAATCAAGTATTGTGATGTGAGGCACATTGTTGGTTGCATAAGTGGAGGGAGGATAGGTTGGATAATGGTTCACAAAATTCTCTAATGGTGAGAGGAATAGAATTCAAAGTGATTATTTTTATGACAGGTCACCAAAGATGAGCAATACAGTGTTAGTCCACAAAATTGGGAGTCAACTTTGAGGCTATTTTGGTCATTTTTACAATGGGCATACACCCTTCCAAAATTATGTATGCTCATTGTAAATATCTTCTTGAACCTATTTTGAATAGGTTTAGGTTCAAGAATTTTTTAAAATATAAATGATTCAAATAGGCCATACACCCTTTGTAATGAAAAGGGCATACACCCTTTTCACCTGAAAGGAATACACCTTTTAAAAATAAAGGGATTATGAAAAGGGTGTATTTTGTTTTAATTCTATAAAGTAATTAAAAATATACTTTCAAAGCATGTACACCCTTTTTAAATAGTTTACATGATTTGTTTATTTTCAAAAAAATGATCATTCTTCCCTCCTAAATATCCTTGGATTTTAGCTAGGGGATTAAAACCTCAAGTTTGGACCCGCATTTGATCGACTAAGAAGGATTTCAAAGGATTATTAAATTTATTCACCTTCATAATAAAAAAATTCATCTTAATGTATTTTTCAAAACATTATGTGGGTTTTGTTATCCATTTTTGCACCGGCTCCCTTTCAAAATGGATTAACCTACAAGTCTGGGCATTGATAGTTAATGGAAGCTTGCCACGACAAAGGTTTGGAGTAGGATTTGTATTAATGGTCAAATTTGGAAAATGTACGGATTGTTACCTTTTTGATGTGTGTCAACTACTTTTTCTTGTCACGAACAACACCTTCTTCTTGTTGCGTGAAAATCTTTTCTCGCGATGCATTGCATTCTTGTTGAACAACAATGCCTTATTTTTGTCGTGTGAAAATTCCCTCTTCTTGTCACGTGACAATGCCTTCTTCTTGTCATGTGGCAATGCCCTCGTCCTTGTCGAGAACAAATTCTTTGTTCTGTTGTGTGATAGCTCCCTCTTCCTTTTGTGCAATAACCCTTCTTCCTATCACGCATCAACCACACCTTATTGACGTGTGTCAACCGAGTTCTTCTTTTCGTGCGACGATGCCTTCTTATTTCATATGACAATTCCTCTTCATGTGCTGACAATTCCTTCTTCCTATCTCTGCAACAACGCCCTCTTGTTGTTGTGCATCAACCATTCTTCTTGATGCGCGTCATTCCACCTTCCTCATCGTCATTGACCTTTCATCATGCGTAGCATTGCCTTATATCGTGCATCAACCGCTTTTATTCCTATTGTCCATCAATGCTTACTTAATGTCATGCATCAATGCTCGATTCTTGTCACGTGTCAACGGTTTCTTCTTATCGCATGTCAACCTCTCTTTTTTCACACGTCAACCTCTCCTTACTTTCGTGCTACATTATTTCTTATTATCGCACAAAGCCTTTTCTCATTAGGTGGTAACTCTTTCCTTCTTTTAAGTGCATCGCTAATGTTTTTTGGGTGATAACAAAGAGTTTTAAGTATGGCTTAGACATTAATGATGCCATACTGAGGTAGCTCAACAATTGGATTAATGAGGTATGGCACCACTGTTTCCGTGAAAGAAAAGTATCATTGACAAGTGAACCAACATGGCTGCCCATACCTACGTATGGGGAATTTAATGATGGATGTTGGTTAGTAGCTCCTTTTCTCTATATATATGTAACTTCCCCTCATTTGAAGGGGGATTTTGAAATTGTAAAGGAACTCTTCCAAAATTGTTCCAACACTTTTGTGAGCTTTAGGTATCAAATTTATGCATTTTGTGAAGGATTCTTTCCTTTTGCCTATACTATAATGGATTGTGCATCATTTTAAGAAATAAATTAGTGTTTTGTGTCCCTTCTTTCCCTAGATTGATTTATATTTCATTTCTTGGATTTTATTATATTTTATAGGTATATTGTGCATATTGTGTTCCTTTGCAGAGCTTAAATTTTTGTGCTCCATGAGATTAGAGGTATGAATGTGTTTTCTCGACCGTGGCATTTTATCTTCCCTCTTATTCCCCATTTTCCTCCACTTTCACTCCTAGGAATCTCTCTAGTATTTTTTTGGTGTTATCGCCTACCTTAGTTTAGGATTTACATTTATGTATTTCTCTTCCTCTGTACCTTGGAATTAGTAGTTTAAGTGTAGATCAAAATTGAATAAGTCGGGAACCAACCTTCTCTCGGAGGTTTGTCTCAATTGAAAAGGTCTCAAACCTTGATAAAACCCCATGTTAGTCAAAAGTATGGTTTTGTAATGTGCAAATCCCAGGGTGCTACTTTTTTCCGACATGACAATTCTCACACACCTAGTGGAACCAAAGTCAATATTTTCATTTTTTTTGAGTTCTTTGGATCCTATCAAGATTGGGTGTGTCTTTGTGAAATTCTATCCTTTTGAGGCTTATTAGAAACACATATAGTGACTCCGTCACTCAAATCTAGTGGTTTCAACAACTTGCCAAGTTTATCGAGTTCATGAAAAGAATCCAAACAAGGTCAAGAACTAGAGAAGAGGGGATATTTTTCTATCTACACTTATCCCCAGGATAGATCAAGAAGGGGAAGAGACGATGTCAAAGGTCTCCATATCAACCAAATAGAAATTTATCAACACCTCCACCAACTAGACCTTTTCTTCAATCGATTAGGGTTCTTAAGCCGCTCGGATGGATCATCTACAACCACATAATCACCCACCTCCAAACCCCTATGAAAATTTCATGAGAAGCAGTCCACTTGCCCTTAATCCAAAAAATCCAAAGATTTCGATAGAAACATTATAAAATATCCCATACTTCGAGTGGAGAAAATCACACAACTCCCATCGACTCAAATTCAAGACATTGAAAATTTTTGTACCATACATGATATTTCTGAGATGGATGTCACGGTTTAGTTGTTGGATTCTTATTTTAAAGGAAAAGCATTGTTGTGGTTCGAGAGGCTTACAAGCAATATCAATTCGACTGGGATCAATTTTGCATAGCTCTCTATGGCCGGTTTGGGAGAGGGTCACAACTTATCCCTTTGGAGTAGATGACTACAATCAAAAGGGCACCAATTGAGCTAAAAGACTTAAATTCCAAATTCCAAAGAATGTGGGAAAGGATCCCCATTGTGGTCGGACCAACGGTGAAGGTGCATTTCTCTATTTTCTTAGGGCTCTAAATTTTGATATATCTATGATGATACTGATCTATGGGGGTAATAATCTGTACCATATGCTTATGTCATATTTATTAGAGCTAAGAATTGCCTAATTCAATTTTTAAACACATACCTAGGCCACATATGTCTCTCTATCCAGATATGGAGAATCTAATCCTAATCCTAATCAAACTCCTCTGATATCCCCATCACTACTCTAAGAAAATAAGCTACCAAAGGGGTTAGTGACTCTAGAGTCCATCTTCAACCCCAATGATCAGTTCTAGAGGGAAAGAAAAAAATTCAAGTCAAAGGAAAATATTACGAGCCAATTTCACTGGAGAAGAAAAACACTTCAAATTGGCAAGGTAAGCACTTTGAATAAGTAAAATATGAATTTATACAACTTTTCCAAGAATTTCCCGATGTGTTTTTCTTGGAGCTACGAGGATCTGAGTGGGTTTAATCCAAAATTGGCACAACACACCATTGAGCTAGATTCAAGAGCTAAATCCATCAAGAAAAAAAAAAAGGCCATTCAATCCTCATATCGAGCCTCTCATGAAAAGAGAACTAAAAAAGCACTCATTGAAGCAAGAATAATTTTTCCAATTAAGCACTCTTCATGGGTAGAAAATTTTGTGTTGGTTAGGAAACATAATGGGGAAATCAAGGTATGTGTGGATTTCCGAGACTTGAGCAAGGCCTCTCTTAAGGAATACTACCCACTTACTTCCATGGAGCAAATCCTGCAGGTTGTATTCGGTTAAAGGTTCTCATTGCTTGATGGATACTCGGGCTATTATCAAATCACGGTGAAATAATATGATGGGTTCAAGACATCCTTCACCAAGAAGTGGCGCATATATGCTTATAGGAATATGGCATTTGGGTGCTGTCAAACATCACATCCACTTTCCAAAGGGCGATGGAAATGGATGTAGACATCAAATTTGTGTCTTACGACACCTCGTGCCCCGCATCTCATTTCACAACCTAACCTCACCACCTAAAACTTGCACAAATTATTTATTAATTACCTTATAATTAATAAATCCACATCTCAAACCTGCCACCTCATTTTGCCACCTCATCATGGCCTAGCCCTAACCCTAAACTAACCTAATTAAGACCTATAACTTGGTCTACATCCACACCCATGACTAATTACTCCTCACCCGCACTAAAAACCAACCTAATAATGACTTGACCAAGCCCACAACTAATCCCTCGGAGAAAAGGAGGGAAGTTGGCTATTTTACTAAAAATAGCCCACTTTGACTTAACCAACATCGGTTCCTACTCGGCCAGGCGTCGGTTACGTAACCGCCATCGGTTCCTCAGTAAATGACCTCCCCAACCACCAACAACAAAGGAAGGGGAATTCATTTGAAGGATCCGAAATTCACTTGCGAGTAGAGACAAGTGAAGAAAAGAGAAGATTTTACGAGAAGGACATTGAGCCCAAGACTACAACCGAGTAACCGAGCCCAACGACACTCATCCAAGCATTGGGACGAGGAAGATAGCTCACTTTTGATTGTCGGATCATCCCACCTAAGCCCTTCCTTCACGTCATCACAAGTCCTTGGACTGTATCTTCATCAAGAACTAGTAAGTAGTGTCTTGTGTACGCGTTTTAAATAACATTTCTTGAACTTTTGAATCACAGTAATTACAAGTTCACTCATAGATCTACTACCCGGTAGCCCCTGCATCTAACTATCATTCCTCTACCCTTACATTGCCCCAAGAACAGCCCCCACACTCTCTGAGTCTTATCCATCACCCCATTGCCTATCCCTAATCATTTTCCAGCCTTACAAACACCATAGCACGCCTTATAGCCAACCTTTATTAAAAGCCCCTAAATCACTGCCCCTACCGATATCGTTTATCGTGTGTAATCGGTACGGTTATACATGGCTTGACCAAGATCGGTCAACGTGACTCAAACCAAAACCAGCCTTTCCTCTAGTGCTTTTTAATGAGGTAACTAAATTGTAATTTTACAATAATTTCTTTGATAGAATTTGTGTTAATTTGTATTAAGAGGGAACTAACCACCTTCGAAAGGAAGTCCAATATTTCCTGGGCCCAGGCAGGTTCCCTCATTTATTGTCTAACTAAAATCCGGTGGTCTTGTATTCTTACTTGCAGTAGTCCTTCCTAGACAAAAGGAGTTCTTCGCAATCGATCCGATCTCTCTACGATACGCTTGCGCACCCTCCCAACATTAAACAGGTATTCCTCCTAGCCCTAACCCTTATCTATTTCTCACGAGAATGAAAGGATAGAAGCAAGTCTATTCTAGAACGGAAACATTCATGCGAAACATTTTTAATCACCGTGGGACCCATTTCGGGTTTCTTTCTTTTCGCTTGCTTTCATATAAGGAACATACTTGTTGTTTGTTTCTACGCTAAATATTCACAAAATATTTTGTCATTTTGGTAAAATAATTTGTCTTGCTTTCACATCTTTGCATTAGTGAAAGTAATCTCCTTTGCTTCATCGAATATCATTTTCAATTTGGGTTTAAACCACGTGCATCACATTTCTTGCTTGCTGTTTTCAATTCTAGTGAACATAGATTAAGTAACAGGTCATACACGTGGGGGTGATATCCATGGTATTGACAAGAAACTAATCTTACTTTCATTGCACAACACATACCAAATCACATCATAATCAACACAACAGCTCAAACATCTCCCCTTTTTTCCGCGGTATTCCTCCGCCCCGATTGAGAGGTAACCTTATAAGCCAAAACAAACTTGACATCTCCTTAGGTCTTTTTGTTTAGGATTGACATCATCTTGCATCTAAGGCATAAGCCCACAATAATTAAAACTAATCCTAGGTTAGTCTCTTGATTTGCCTGCATCTTGCTTGTTTTTAGTTATGTTTCTCCTGTCATTACAATCGCTTTCAAAGAATCACTTCAGAATAGTTTGCAGTAGGTATACCAAGCATCGCTAACCCCAAATCAGCAACTTACACCT